>JAAGNO010015005.1:0-23406 GCA_033439905.1 Ceryle rudis
CATCTGCAAATTTACTGAGGGCACATTCGATCCCCTCATCCAGGTCATTGATAAAGATATTAAACAAGACTGGTCCCGGAACTGAGCCCTGAGGGACACCGCTTATGACTGGTCACCAGCTGCACTTAACTCCATTCACCACCACTCTCTGGGCCTGGCCATCCAGCCAGTTTCTAACCCAGCAAAGAGTCCACCTGTCCAAGCCATGAGCCACCAGCTTCTCCAGCAGAATGCTGTGGGAAACGATGTCAAATGCCTTCCCGAAGTCCAGGTAGACAACAACCACCACTCTCCCCTCATCCACTAGGTGCGTCACCTGATCATTGTAGGAGAGCAGGCTGGTTAGACAGGACTTGCCCTTCGTGGACCCATGTTGGCTGGGCCTGATCCCTCTGTTGTCCTGCCCTTGCCTCGTGACCACCCCCAAGATGAACTGTTCCATAGTCTTTCCCAGTATCAAGGTCAGGATGACCTTCATTCTTCAAACATACTGTCTCTATGTAGAGAGGTAACAGACTGGAGGAGGACCCTGTTCATAGAAATGCCCTCTCCAAGAGATCAAAACTATCTTTGAATTACATCAGGTTCAAGCCTCAACTCTACTGAATCAAGAGATGTAAACCAAATCCTACTATGCATTTGAAACTTTGAGAAACTCAAGTTGTTTGGAGGGTGACTAGAAACCCTACCTACACAACAAGCCTTAAAGGCAGATATTAAAAGAGCTAGATGTTACTACTCAATCACAAAGTTAAACTGCCATCAGAATAAAGAATAAAAATCAAGAAGCACCAAGTAACAATAGATAAGCACATGAAAGGGAAGCTAGAGATGTAAAAATTGGTGCTACATTGGAAAGCAAGGATCAAAACTGATTGCTGGAACCCAAACTGTGGCACATCTTTGCTGCACTGACTCCAGGACACAAAATACAACCAGAAATATTTTGATTTTCAGTGTATTTCCAGTGCAGATTGTCACAAGCTAAATCTCCACTTGCTTAACATTAAAAATGGGCAAGGAGAAGAGAGCAACTGTGAGCTGCCTCTGCTGAGAGCATAAGCAAGCAAGTTTTGTTTCACCAAAACACTTCAAGCCCTTGTATGCTATTCAAATGGTCCACACTGAAGAGTGAGTCAGCAATAGACCATATAATGAAGCTTCAGAAAGGGACATGGCAAAGATTGCTTCTGCACTCATGCTGCGAGAGGGTAAACACAAAATATGCGCATCCTGATCTTCTTCAAGTCAGTGATGTACTTTCTGCTGGTGTCACTGAGTTCAACATTCAAACCTTTCTGACACAGAGATAGTTTCACTATGAAGCACAACAGACAGATCTGTGTTTTGGCTAATCAGTTTATGACTTGTCAATGTGGTTAAGCAAGCACTCTAGTGCAGACGGCACTGCCAGTTCAGCCACTGATTTGCCATCATGGCAACGACAGAAAATAGAACACTCTTGCCACACAAGCTCCTCATCATGCATTGGACAAGGGAGCTAAAACCTCAAGCTGACTTGCTCTGTAAGGTCTCAGACCTTCTGAAAAACATGCATTAACAAGAACTTAGTTTAGGAAGGGTGCACGTTACTTAGATGAGCTTGCAGATGCTTTTCACGTACCTCCATGAAGCATGGTGGCTCTGCAGTTGGTGGACACAGCTGCCTTGGCTTCACTTTCTGACAGGCCAAAGAGCAAACCTCTGTCACCTTTGTTCAGGCTCAAAATGCACAGAAAGGAACAAACAGGATAGGGAAGTCTGTCTGCATGATAGGTTTGCTTACTCTACAAATAACTGGGAATTAGCAAAGCTGTAACTCAGTGACACTTTGCATAAGGTTACCCAGAGGCAGGGAACTGAGGCACCCAATTCTCCTGGCATCAGTTCCCAAGCAGCCGTCCTGGAAAGCTGGCAACACTGACTTCCCCCCTCTCCCCCCCAGACAAGAAGCTGTACTTTTGAAACTAGAAGTTTGTCAACACAGGAACACTTTTATATGCATAATCAAGCAAAAAAATTTACTCCACTGAAAATTTCAGTTTGGGGCAAAAGGGCACTGTCTGATAAAAAAAAAAAAAGCATTATGTTGAAAAGTTCCCAGCCACCTTGAGCAGGGATGACACCACATTAGGTATGTTCATTTGGGTTGATCCCGACTGCTCTTTTTAAGAGGGAAGAAAATATTGCACATAAAATTCTCGCAGGCTGCACACCCTCCCACTCAGTTCTCATGCCTGAGTGCATGCTCCTCCCCTTTGAGGGACAGTCCAGATACGCAGTTGTGGGGCAGGGAGGGTGGAGTAGCAAGAAAGTAGCTGAATTCCTCAAAGCAGAGGTGAAAAGACACCTCTAGAACACAACCACTTATTTAACAACTAGTATGTAACTAAGGACTGGAAAATTTGTAACAGAAGTAACCAGCACTGTGGTAAGACATTTTCCTTTCTTAATATAAATATGACTTACAGCTTCTCCTACCAAAGATGTGGCACCTTAGAGATAATAAATAATAATTTCTGGTTTGGTTCATGTGTCCACAGATTTAGGTTTTTCACTAATTTCCCCACTTACACTCACAGACAGCATCAATGCATTGTCACAACAAAACATAAGCTGCAGCTGAACAGACATTACTATTTACAGCTCATAGCACCCCAGGACCGTGATCTGTTGCTTCTTCCACACACACTCAGAGCCCCGGTTCATCGAATTGGCCACCATCTAGCAGCACTGTGTAAAGTTCAAGGAGTGTAAAGGATGGAAGTATTTCAAAAGCACTTCCAAAGTGAAAGTTCAACGATCACATGGTACTATTATTGGTTTTGACTTTGAAAAAGGATACAGATTAGCCACGTCGTAAGGGCCTCGTAGTTCTAGAGGCTAAAACAAGACAAAGAAGGTTGGATATATGCATGCACTCTCTTGCACACTGACAGAATGTGAGCAGGCAGGACAGGGCTATAGGGATGGCAAGATTAAATGCCACATAATAGCAAGCTACTAAGAAATCAAGCAAATACTAGTATTTTGGAAAAGAGGCACCCCATCTGGGAGAAAACTGTCATGGAAAAATACCACAGTCATAAGAAAGAAACCCACCCAACAAAACAAAACCCCCAAACCCCACAATACAATTATTTAGTAAAATAAGTTGATTAAAAAAAACCCACCATAAGATGGCAATAATTTAAAATTGTGCTTTTTATAAGTTTAATATATAATTAAAGCTGTATTGTCAGCCACAGATAAATCCTCTAGTTGTTCTGACTTAAAAATAAAGCAATCCAGGACTTACCCTTTCAGCAGCACTAGATATAACAATGTTCTGGAAGACAAAAGAGAACAAACATTCATCTGTTACACAGCTTCAAGAAATGAAAAAAAAAATCAAAAATTAATAAAAAAGCAAGCAGCAATGACTTTTTGGCATTAGCTAAATTCAGGCTCAGAACTCAATCTGGGGACATGAATAAGACCAGGTTATCTCCCTGCTCCCTACAGGGAGAGAGTAACAGGGACAGGCCCTTCCTTGCAGTTACAAGCCTCTCACAGACAGACTCGAGTTGAATAAGCGTTACACCTTTCAGATGCTAAGCAGTATAAATATCAGAGTGATGGCATTAAACAAGCACCTATCAGCCTGTATCTTTCATAGTGGACTTCAAGGGGATCTTAAGGGTAAAGAAGAAATGCAGAGTTGCACAACTTCGTTAAGAAGTGCCACCTTTATTTACATTAGCTGAAAGAGGCCCCACACAAATGACAATTCACCCTGAGCTGTAACAGAAATGGACTTCGGAGTGCGGGCACTAGCTTACATAGTGCCTTTAGACAGCCTGGTGTTCCCAAATTTCCAGTCTACTCTGTGTTGCAGTACAACCCAATACTAACCTCAGCATTCATGCTGGCCTTAATCAAAGTCACGCTTCCCTCAACACTGGCACCCCCATGAAAATCACCAGTCAGAGACATCCTTCTCCCTTTTCTCCCAAAAGGTTTCTGCAGAACAGCTTTGTGACCGCTCAGAGGCTGTGAGATACCACAGCTCAACTGCCAGCACTCTTCTGATGTTAAACCTCCAAGGATGTTCATTCAGAGTGGCGATTGTTTTGCACAGGTGGAAACTTTGCAGCAGCAAAAAACTCCTTTGACCTTTTATTACACTGAATAAAAAGGCTTTGGTAATTCCTGCTTGAGTGTGTGGGAACGGGAATTGTACTGAGGCAGCAAAGACTTTCCCCCTCCGACACCAGTACCACCAACATATCACACCACCTCTGGTTACGAGGTGGAGCTTTTGATCCTTTCCCCACACTGCTTGGCTGTCCTGCCACCTCCCCAGCATAAAGAGCAGGGCAGACACTGGAAGAAAACGCTTTGTGTGTAGCTGGAACTCAACATGTGAAAGAGCCATCTACACGGAAACGACTGCATGTTCACACCGTGCTCGATGGTTTCCTTGTGTGCTGAGGAAAGGATGGCACAGACACTCTGCCTTAGCATAAGGAAAGCCAGAAGCAGAAGCAACATACACACGACAGTGAATTAACAGAACACATCATGATGGAGCCTAGGAAACTTCCTTCTACATAGTTCACCTTTAAAATGACAGCACTATGGATCACAAGGGTACTTTTGAGCTTCAGTGGTGCTGACTGCAAGGGTTTGCTGGGAAAATTCCTGTTCCGATCTGTAGCAACAAACACCTGTCTCCCAAGCTCAGAGAAACTCCCAGAGCAGCTGTGCAAGCCATCTTGAACCAGTATGGGATTGCGTCTCACAAGATTGTGCTCTGCCTGGTTCAAAGGCAACAGGCTTCCAGTTAGGGGATGCATAAGATAGGAGGAGGAGACAAGAAAAGCACTGCTAGTGAGTGAAGGAGACACAGGCAAAGGCAAATCCAAGGTAACAGCTAAAGGGAAGAACTCAAAGGCAAAACATTATCTCCCCAAGTAAATGAGACAGCAGTGGTTCCGTGCAGCGCTCCAGGCACAGTACCCACACTCAGTTACCAAAACACAGGAAGTGCAGGACTGGGGCTATGCACACCTTCTGTCTGGCACAGCTGGCGAGTCCCTCCCTCATTCCCTGCACATTTTAACATGTTTTAAGGACTCCAACCAACACCAACTCTGAAAACACAAGTCAATTTCTGGAAGTTTACCTGCCTTACTACAATAGAAGTGGAACAAAAGGATCCAAAACCAGCTACAAGTTCAGTTATAACTGAACATCTGTAACTGTATGTTGCAGAAGGCCAGAGCTGTGTGCCAGGTACCAATGCAAGCAGCCCACACACCAGCCATCTCACAACTCGTTAAAAAAAGGGCCTTTGCATAACCAAGACAAACTGCCAAGGGCTAATAACCATCTCTGCTAGTCCACCAGGTACCAAGCCTGGCAGCAAACAGTTAGCAGTCCCCTCCCAGCTCTTCCCAGTGCCTTAACAACGACTCATAATGCCCAGCCCCAGCTGATTTACCTTCCAAGCACAGATGAAGCACTGCACTGACAGATGCAGAATGAAAGAGCACTGTGCACAGACCGAGCGTCCAAACATCTCCCTTGCTCTGTTAGTGACACCAACTCAACTGGTGCTCTCCTAATCAACAACCATGAGAAGCACCTCTTTAACTGCACAGAGGAAAGAGGAGCACTGCAAAAAGGAATCCCAAAGGAAAGGGGGTTTGTGCATATGTACTTCATCTCCAATTCAGTATTTTGAGCAATTAAGTCCCAGAGCTGGGCTTCTCAGGAAAGGCTGCACAAACATTCACCTTCTTCTGTAGCACCAATGGAATTAATGTTTGACCCACCCTACTGTCTTATAAAGCTGCCAGGCCTGGTAGGAACTGCAGTAATGACAGATCTGCTTTTAATTGTCCTTCCAAGCTGTATATTCCACTTCAGACTAGATTTCCAGGGTATTGCAAATTTTGTCTTCTCTGGAACAGATAAGTGCAGCAAAGGCCATTTCCAATAAAGATGGTGGAAGCTACAATTGCTTTTAACTTGGATTATTATGATATGCTTCCCTGTTAAAAAAAAACCATGGCCTGAGAGGACCCAGCATGACAGGCAGCTTAGCCTGCAAGGAGGTAAAGTATGAAAGCAATGGATTACAGGCATCTCAGCTGCAAGCATTACTTCTTCCTTGGGTTTCAGCAGCAGGGAAGAATGCAGTTGATCTGCTGGCTGATAGCCAGCTAGCTGTTGCAACTGGTTTGTACACTGTGAATTCACTATGTGTTTAACAGAACAAGATTTCTAATATTTTTTTTTTTATTTTCCACCCCCCGTATTCAAGGTATACTATCAAAAAAGAGCTTTTGGTCCATCAGAGATATGAAATGTGGGATTTTAAAGAGATGCATGGACTTCAGAACTAGTGTAAACCTTAGATGTATGGTACTTTTTCTTTTTTGTTTACCTTTTGTTTTGGGTATTACACACCATAACAACAGATAGGCTGTTCTGAAAAAAAGAATCTAACAGTTTGACAACTTAAGAAAGGATACATCAGTGCATGGATAGAAGTATTTGGAGCTAGAAAAATTGTGTCCTTGTATTAGTAGGCAAAGATTCAGTCACAGCTTCAGAAAGATCAGCATCAAACTCATTTAAAATGGCTCAGTCTGTGTAAACTCTAGAAGAATCTGAACTAATTATCTTGCTTTCACTTTGAGAGCTTACCTTTCCTTTGCAGATCTGCATCAGGCTGATTGCATTTGAAATTGTGTATCTTCTCATTGTGGAGTCTTTGATGGCAGGCGTGTAAAGAAGTTCAAAGTAAATGCCTCTATCTATTGCCTTCATGAAAGAGTGATCAAAAATCAAAAGGAGAGAAGCATAACAATCCAACAACTGCTGTCTATTGCTGATGTAAATTGTTCTCAGTTTAACTGTGTTAAAAAAGAGGCAGAACTGTTCCAGCAAGAGCACACCATAGCATACAGTGAGGGGTGGGGAGGTTTCATTGTACACCTGATACATATACTTGAATTTTGGGATGACAGATAAATGAGGTTTAACAAACGAAGAAATACCAGCCATTTATTAACTGCAATTGTCTTTCCACTATCACAGAGTTAAGGAGACAAGTAACCACTGCTGGTCAGAAACACACTTTGAAATTGAGGACTCTCCTCGTCTAGCCCCACAGACACTTCCCACAGTACCCACATCTTGCAGCTGAGGAATTTATCCTTCTATAAAAGCAGCACCGAGTACTCTTCTCTCCTGCATCACAGCATACTCTGGTACTTGTGACAATTTTAAATTACAGTGAGTCACAGAAGAGGTTGCAAATAGTAATACTGATGATATTTGCAGCTGTTTTAAAATCCTTTGCTATCTGTCAAAGTACCTCACCAAAAGCCTTTCTTGTTTTTGCAAACACACAGAGAAAAGCTAAGCACCTTGCTATAGCACATAGTGAGTTAGCCATAAAGACAGAAATCAAAGCTACGAGTTCTTTATTCCATGGGCCATACTACATTTGCCCGAAATGTCACTCTATGCTTTGTATTATTTAAAGATGCTGCAATGTTGATACTGTAAGAAAGCCTGGTAACCGAATACAGAAAGAATTAATCCAGCTCCCATCCATGCATGACCTCTGCATGCAAGCACAATAGAAGCTATGTACACATCAAATGTTTTACACAGAACTGGTTTGACATCTACAAACAACAAGAGAAGCCTGAATTTATCAAAACCAAAACATGTGATGGCAATACACCAACTTCCAGTCAAACTGATTTTTAATCTCATCCCCACCACTTCAGCTGCCTGCCAATCTGTCCGTCTGGCATAACCACCACCAAAACTGACTGCCCCAGGATGCATAAAACCAGTCTGACAGACAGACTGCCTTGAAGTTGAGAGTGTAGAAGCTGAGAATTAGCTTGTAAGGAAAATGTTTCCAAACACAGGCCTCCAAGAGCCACCCAGCTCCTCACATGGGCCAGTTGCTGGAGTTTTCAGCAGCTAGGGTACTTTCAAACAACATTTCATACAAAATTGTTATTCCAAGTGGAATGTTGAAATTCCTTGCAAATTCCAAAGTATTGCTTTTGTTCCATTTCAGGATTCATTCGAGTTAATTTTTAATTTTTATTCTAGATCAAACTTTCTGTAAAAAGGGAATTAGGATTTCTAGACAATTCCAAATTTAAATTTTTAAGCACTAAGGATTTCATCAGCCACGAATGCCCATGTGGAATGAACCTTGACATATACTCAAGAGGGAAAAACTCGTTCACCTACGAGCATGTTCAGATTAAGCTTTTCGGCAAACCACCAACAGTAGGCAGAATTCTACTAATAAAATATTTGATCAAAACATTTGATTGGTAACTTTTGGCTGATAGTCATCTTGTATCCCACAGAAGACATTTAGCAATTCCACATTTGGTTCATTTGCCAAGACATTCCTCTGTATTACTATGAATTCAGTGCTGTTGGTCCTCCAAATAACTGGCGCAACACCCTTCTCCCAGATTAACACTGTCATTCACATTCTCCGGTCTTCTAAATCACAGGGCTGTTTGTCTATTCTGACACAGCTGTACCACTTCTGGTTTGGGAAGCAGCTCAGTCAGCAATCGCACCACATCTCACTGCTTAGCACAGTAGTGGCCTTAAGGCTCTGTTTCCACTTCTTGGGAACACCACTTCTGCCTTCTGAAGTGGCAGTGAAGGCCTTGAAGTGAAGGACAGTGAAACAACAATATACATTATGCAAGAAAATAAAAGAACCAGTTGGATGGGAATGGTGGGAGGGAAATGGTAGGGAATTCAACTCAGACGGACATGAAATACAGAATTTAACAGCAAGAAACCAATTTAGATGTAAATTTACCATATTCACAGGAGGCCGTCGGAAGTAGAATGGCAGCTTTTCTGTTACATTTATGCATACCAGATCCACATCTAGAGTTGTGCAAGCAATCTACAGCAAAGAAACAGAAATGGATTTAGTTATGCCAAAAACTGCACTACCATCTTCAGATGCACTAAGATTCTCTTTCATTTCTTAAAGCAACAAATGACTTTCCAGGGTGTGTTCAGTTTTAAAAAGGTACTACACCTTGCAGGTACATCAATAAAACAGCAGGGCTGCATGTGCACAGCTTGAGCATTTGGGGCTTAAAAAACATAGTCTTTTCCCACTTACAGAACTACTTTTCCAATAAAATAATGACCAACACACAGGCAAGACTTACTGCTCTGTTTTTATCTGACACTGGACACAAAGAAGCAATGCTGCCTTTTGGCAAAAGAACTCTCAGTTAATGAAGGACAGCCCCTGTTTACAAAGGGACCAGCTCAGGAACTGCCCCCTACCCCATCACAGTCTCAATTCCAGTGTAGTAGCCATTTGTTTTCAGGATTAATTATTTTTTACCAGAAGCAACTGAGAAAAGACTGGAAGCAGACTGTTAGACAGTGACTGGTGGTGCTGCATGCCCAGTACTAGAGGCCGATCCACAGGGTTTCACTTTCCTGGCTGGGTGGGGAATGTGCAGCCGTTCCTGAAAGCCAGGTCTCTGGAGGAGCCTGAAGATAGCACCAAAGGTTATAGTTTCAAAGCTTAGCTTTGCACTCTCACCACAATTTAGAACCTGTATTAAAAGATGCAAGGAATGAACAGAGGGTGGAGAACCTCCACACTAACATAAAATGAAGTGCACATAAAAAGGAGCCCTTGATTTACATGTAATCTCATGAACACAAGATACGTAGGAATTATATATGCCTACCCTGTAAAGATGATTACACAGGGCCAGATTAATGTCTGCAAGCAGCATTGTAACAAAGAGGATAAGACAGGCTGAAGAAGTTGAAAAGGCATTTTCTACATGAAGAGAACTCTGCACTCAGAACATGCCAGCAACTGCTTCAAATACACCTGGGCCACGCGCCAAGCATTCATCCCTCCTCACACCGGCATGAAAGCGGTGGGGGTTGCGGGGAGTTCCAGGGCTGGGCTGCTGTAATGCAGGGAGGACTATTGCTTTTCAAACTACTCTTCTACCAGTTTGTTCACGTGAAATTTGGATGAAGGTGAGAGCAGAGGCCCAGCTTTATGAACATTTCTTAGCTGCTGATAACACCCCATCCTAGACAGGACAGCCACAGCAAACACGCAGGGGTTCAAAGATCCAGCAAACTGCAAGGGTTTTTTTTGATGTTAAAATGTCTCTACCAGGCCATTCTGACTAAACTTTATCTTCTTGCCCTACAATTACCAACTCTGTTAGGCAGGACACTGGTGGAATCTATTGCATCAAACTAGACTTGCATGTATAAGTTTAGCCCTGCTACAGTCAGTTTTACTCCTTTTCTTACGTGGAGTACAAACTACCATCAAGACAGAGGTGATTTACGGGAACATGCACAGAGCAAATAGCTCTGAATCATGTCCTAGAAAAGATGTCAGTGAGGCCATAGGAAATTCAGGAAGAGAGAAAGCTGAAAATGAAGGAAAGCAAGAATACAAATCAGAAACATGCAAGTTGTCCTATATGATGAGAAATTAATTCATAGAATCATAGAATGGCTTAGGCTGGAAGGGACCTTAGAGATCACCTCATCCAGCCTCCCTGCCATGGGCAGGGATGCCTCTCAACTAGACTAGGTTGCTTAAGGCCTCATCCAACCTGGCCTTGAACACCTCCAGAGAGGGGACATCCGCAACCCCTCTGGACAATCTATTCCAGATCCTCACCACCCTTGTACTGAAGAACTTTTTCCTAAGATCCAATCTAAACTTATTTTCCATCAGTTTAAAACCATTTCCCCTCATCCTAGAGATGGACACTTTTGTGAAGAGTCCCTCTCCAATGTTCCCGTAGGTTCCCTTCAGGTATTAGAAGGCAGTTATAAGGTTGCCCTGGAGTCTTCTCTTCTCCAGGCTGAACAATCCTAGCTCCCTCAGACTATCCTCACAGCAGAGGTGCTCCAGCCCCTGGATTACCTTTGTGGCCCTCCTCTGGACTCGTTCCAACAGATCTATGTTCCTCTTATGGTGGGAACACCAGAACTGGACACAATATTCAAGGTGAGTTCTCACAGGTGCAGAGGAAATGGGGAGAATCACCTGTCTTGATCTGCTGGCCACATCCTCTTAATGCATCCTAGGATAAAGTTGGCCTTCTGAGCCACGTGAACACACTGACAGCTCATGTTGAGCTTCTTGGCCATCAACACCCCAAGTCCTTCTCTTTGGGGCTACTCTTAACCCACTCGGTACCCAGTCTGTAACTGTGCCTGGGATTGGCCCAGCCCAGATGCATGACCTTGCACTTTGACTTGTTGAACCTCATTAAGTTTTCACTGGCCCATTTCTCAAGCCTGCCAAGGTCCCTCTGGATGGCATCCCTTCCCTCAAGTGAGTCCACCGCACCACACAACTTGGTGTTGTCAGCAAACTTGCTGAGGGTGCACTCAATGCCATTGTCCATGTCACTGACAAAGATGCTGAACAGCACTGGACCCAGAACAGATCCCCAAAGAACTCATTTGTTACCGATTTCCACATGGACATCAAGCCATTGAACATAACTCTTTGCGTGCGACCTTCTAGACAGTTCCTTATCCACCAGGTGGTCTACCCATCAAGTCCACGTCTCTCCATCTTAGAGAACAGGGTGTCATGGAGGACAATGTCAAATGCTTTGCACAAGTCCAGGCAGATTACATCAGTTGCTCTTCCCATATCAACTAGAGTTGTAACTCTGTCATAGAGGGCCACCAAACTAGTCAGGCATGATTTCCCTTAGTGAAGCTGTGTTGGCTGTCACTGTTTACCTCATTATTTTTCATGTGCCTTTGTACAGATCCCCAGAGGATCTGCTCCATGATTTTACCTGGCACAGAGGTGAGGTTCCCTGGGTTTTCTTTGCTTCCCTTTTTAAAAATGGGGGTTATGTTTCCCCATTTCCAATCTGTGGGAACTTCGCCAGACTGCCGTGACTTCTCAAATATGATGGCTAATTGTTCCTAATCAGCTCCTGAAACACAGGAAAATTCTTTCCATTTTGCAAGTTAAGCACAGTGGAAAAGGGAGTGACCCAAATGTCAGGATATCTATAGGATTTCAGTGACAAGAATATTTCATAAACCACCACCAAGGAAAAACAAAATTAAGAGTCACACTTCCTCATAAGGAGGAATTCGTGGAGAGGAGATTTCTCCAAACATTCCAATGTTCAGCTTAGCTTTGGGCTCCTGGACAAGTCACACACGGAGGCAAGCTAAGGCTACCCTGCCAACTGAAAGGATCTGAAAAGCAAAAACTTCAGCGAAAACGATACGCAGCAGTTGCACAGCCCAGCGCCGGCCTGGCCACACCGCAAACAAGAGCCCCATCTGCTGGGAAACACCAGACAGCCATAAATAAATAAATTAGTCACTGCTTGGATCGCCTGAAAAAAGCTTTGACAAACACTGTAGGAATAAATGTTAAAATTTGGCTTTGCATTACATCCTCAGACTTCTACAAGCAAGCGTTTTTTAAAGTTACTGCTGATCTGCTGATTGCTTACAAACAGGAAAGCAGAACCAACCAATATCCTTAAAACAGGCAGAGATCTCAAAACAGCAGAATTTTTGAAAAGCAACAGGCACAGACCTTATTACTGACATGGAGTGGGCATGCCTGCTGCAGCCCAAAACAATCCTCTTGGGAGCCTTAAAGAAGGAGCATGTTTTACTTGTTCAATTATCTTGGCAAACACAGCTTTCTTAGAGCACATCTTTCAGCACGTATCACTACCACAGTCTGGCACAAACTTGTCCTGGGCCATGCTAAAATTAAAGTGCATCTCCAATGGTCACATATTTCTTTTACAAAAACATGAAAGATCCTGTTCTGTGGAGAATAATCCAAGTGCCAAATTGCTGGTGAGAAAGATGATGCTCTCAAGATAACGTTGAGTTACCAACAGCCAATTTAAAACATCAGATTAATTTGTGGTCCAAGACCCACCCTAGAAGTTAATGCTTAAGTCAGTGAAAGATCCACGAGTGCTAAGAACCAGAGGTATATGCTCACTCCATGCGTAATATCACTTGCCGCAGACTCCCTGTTGATACCCTTAGAAAACCGACTCAGATCTCCACAGAGAGCTAGAAAACCTAAAATCCTTAAACAAAAGACAAATGTATAAATCTGCCCTGAATGTGAACATGAGGTAAAAGTGTCGCTTAAACAGCTGCAATCTGCAATGGCCTGCCCAGAGCACAGCCATCCTCTTTGTGCTGGCCCAACTATTGACACGGCTGAAGGCTGAATGAGAGTGGGAAAGGGGATCTGCCTACAAAATAACCTGGCACAAACTCTGGTAACTTTTCAGGCAGAACTGTGTGCCTCAGACCAAACTGCCAGGCAGCTAAGCAACCAACTTCACCAGCAGAGCAGACAGGGACGTGCAGAAATGAGTGGCTGTTTATGCCAGCTTAAACACTGCTGCAGCTGGAGGTCCAAATGCAGCAGAAGTCAGAATATGGCTGAAAATAAAACATACCCACCCTTAAATGTGACCAAGCCCTTTCTCCCTAAAACAATATAACATGCCCCGACCAATTACCTGGTTTGAGACGCTTGTTTCAACACAATGATGAACTGACTGAGCTCACTTGAAAAGTTTTCAAAAAGGAGGGGAAATAATTTAGAAGAATAAAAGGGAATAATATAATTTTAAGGTGTCAAAACAGGTACTTAGCAGTAGGAGGAAATAGCTTTAACTTATTTTAAAAAAACAAAAACAACAAACCACACTTGGTTTTATATTGACAAGCTCTCTTTGACAGGAAAATCTGGCACTCCTCCAGAGATTCACATTTGCTTTTGGTGTCCCTGGGCCAACTTCACACTGACTCCATGCCTGCTGAGGCTAACTGAGACAGGACACTTCCACCCACTCTTTCTTCCAATTCAGAGTTAATGTCATTATCTGTGAGCTTGCAACAGCTCAGACATGAAAATTTTCATGTTTGTATGAAAAACATGCTGACAGAAAGATAACTTGCTTCCAGGTGCTCCACTTGATCAGATCACTCACATCAACTGCTACCAAATATTTGAGAATAATTAAAAATCAGAGAAACTGAGATAATGAATTACTCCACAAGCCAAGCTGAGATCATTCTGCCTCAGACAGTGTTTTAAAACTAGGAATTTTTCTGGTGGGAAGGGTCTATTCAAGATACAGCAGCTACAGATAAAAGTTAGAAGACAGTATGATGCTTGGTGCTGTTATAACAGCTGAAGAATTACTGCACATCACTGTATTTAAGTAACACCAGAAATGGACCAAAGCAGTTCATGGTCAAAACCACTTGCAACACTTTGTTTTTCTAAAATCATAGAAGTAACAGCATATTGGGGTTTTGTTCAAAATATTTGGATTTCTATTAACATAAACCAATGTGAGAAACAACAGCACTGGATTAAGGTCACATATTAATCCTAACTAAGGTTCTGAAAATGATTCACACCCACTGTTTTCTCTCACTAGCACACTTGGAGCACTACCACTGCTACCAATGTCAGTATCTGTTTGGTAACACTGATACAGCAACACCCTCAAAAGGAATCACAAATTCTGTGGAGGCAGTTTTCACTCGCAAGTTTGCTTTGAACAGCCAGAATAAAATCCGAGTGAGAAAATGACTGTCTGCCCTTCAAGTATTTCCCCTGAGGCTGCTCTACTTTTTTTTACAGCCTCAATGGTTTCTTGGCAGGCAAAGTAACAAACATACCATGAAGTCATAGAAGCAAAGCTTCTCTCTCTCAACTTGAGCATCCAAAACACTCTAAACAGAACAAACCCCATAATCTCACCCTGGCAATGGAGATCAGCTATTCACTTGGATGAGCTTCCAAGAGAAAACCTAAGACTAAAAAGAAGAAGGTAACTCCCAGAACCACATTACAGAATCACAGAATTGTCATGGCTGGAAAACATCCCTAAGATCACTGCGTCCAACCATCAACACCTCACCATCCCACTACAGTATGTCCTGAAGTGCCTCATCAGTATGTTTTTTTGAATACCTCCAGGGATTGTGACTCCACCACCTCCCTGGGTAACCCATTCCAGTGCCTGACTACTCTTTCAGTAAATAAATTCTTCCTAATATCTAATCTAAACCTCCCCTGGTGCAACAGGCCATTTCCTCTAGTTCTGTCATTATTTACTTGAGAGAAGAGGCCACCACCCACCTCACTACAACCTCCTTTCAGGTAGTTGTAGAGAATGATAAGGTCTCCCCTCAGCCTCCTCTTCTCCAAACGAAACAATCCAAATTCCCTCAGCCTTTCTTCATAGGACTTGTTCTCCAGACACTAGTTCTGCTTTAAAATCCTCCCACTTTCCCTGGCATTTCAGAGACCAGGAACAATTAGTGCTAGCAAGATAGCAAATGTGTTTTGGGGAAGCTGTCAAGTGTTTGAGAAATTAAGTTCAAGACAGAATCTACATGCTGCTAGTATATGTATGTATTAGACAAAAAGAAGGATGCCTTCCCTCCTCACTAGAGAACGGTGCTCAGTAGAGTGAGTACAAGACATACAAGAGAAGCCACAGCACAGGGTCATACAAGCCCATTCATCAGGTAGATGTTTCAGACATTTAATTTTTCAGTCACCTCAAGCCTTGCAGCCTCCTGCAATCCCTCCCAACCTTCTCAGTCTATCAACTGATCAGGCAGCCTATATTGCTTAATTTGCCCCAGGACATGCATGTCTGAATAAAATGGGAAATAAAGTCAAAACAGAGAAAGTACTCAAGCTAGCCCAAGTCAGTAAAAGTTATTGAATAAACATTACTGATTAGATGATTGTACTTACATGAAACAGTTTCTCAGTCTTTGGAAATACTGCTATGATGTCATATAGCCTTATATTTGCAGATGTTGACCTCTACAATAGAGGGAAGCAATTACTATCTTGAATTCTGGCAGATACCAAAGCTATGCACAATGATTTTTATCAAAATAATGAGAAGAAAATCCTTTATTCACTTTCAAGTACTAAACTAATGCAAATAACCATCCAATTACATAGTAGGTCTTCATTGTGAGTCATATTCTGAAGTCATTCATTCTAATCTTGAGACTTGTCTCGCCCACCTAGTAAGGCACTTACACCTTTTGTTTTGATCATGTAGCACTAAAACATAAACGGACACAGGGCTTGCTCATGCTCTTTTAGTTCATTCACAGAAGTTCCAAAATGAAATAAGAGAACAGAACTGTTTTCCCATACTGAGAAATGATCAACAGAAGCAATATCCAGTCTTGTAAGCCTGGATCTCTTAATGAACACGTTATTTGATAAAGACATGATCTGAGAAATCACTGCTGAGTGTCCTATGAAATGCAGAAAATTCTCCCCATAAAGTTTCCAAAGTTTCATTCATTCATTGAGAAAAGGAAATAAAACTTCAAAAAATCAATATACTAAATATACTTACCAAGAGATTACAGTGGGAAGGATCAGAAACAATGAGTGTTAGCCGGGTTAAGACTTTAATTCTTTTAGATGTCCCCTACAAAAAAGAAATAATACAAAAGATTCTAAAGGTTCCAAAGCAAAAATCTGTGGTGACTTCCACCCTGTCCTCTATGAAAATGAAATGGTGCCTCACTATAAAAAGAAAATGGTGTCTTGCTCATATTCTTGCCAATACTATTTTTTTTTTAAGTCTGTAGTTACACTTCCCTATTTCATATTGATGTTTCATATTTTACCTGCACTTTACAAAGAACAATTTATTGTGTTTCTCTGAGGAAATGTCAATAAAGAGGAAAAATAAATAAATAAATGAGGAAAAGAAAAAAAAAAAGGAAGGTAAGTCATGCAGAGAAACTATGTTTAATAGTTCTATGGCTCCCCAAGCAGGCCACAACTGCAAGCAAAAGCAGTTCCTGAATTAATATATATCAGTGATTTGAAACACTTGGTTCATTATAGCTAAATCTTGCTCCCTCAAAACCAGGAAGTTAATTCCAAAACTAAAGTGTCAAGCATTATACTATAATTATTAAGCTACAGAAAGATTCAAAATTCACATGAAGCAATTTCTTTAGCAATTCCTTAATTAATAGAGCCTACTCTAATTCAAGTGTATTGCTAAAACTCCCAGCATTGGAAGAACAATCAAGCAACAGACAAATTTATCTTTTTTGATTAATTTGTAATACACAAAATCACATATACCAACATATGAAGGTAAATATTTTAACTTGGGTCAATAATAAATATCTAGCATGTAATATGACATACTTGTACAATAGGTAAAGATGGAAACAACTCTGAAGGAGATACCGGCTTGACAATTTCCTTAAAAGAGAGCAAAACAAAGTTATCCAAAATGTCACAGGTTAAGTTTACAGTGTAGACAAAAGCTATGTTCTAATCCTAAAGATAAATTTACCATGCTAACAAAACTATTTCTCAGGGAAAATACACAGGCCATATTAAAAGTTAACTCCAGGGCAACTATACTGAATTATAAAAGGGGAGTTCTAACACAAAAGCAAACATTTGTATGCACGCCTAGATATGCATTTGGCAGACAGAGCTATATGGGAACATGTAATGTTTACAAGAGAAAACACTTAGAACAAATATCCCAACAAAAATTACCTGCTTCTTTTCTTTAAAATCAATGACATGATTAAGAGCAACTGCAGAATATCCCACTGAAAAACAAACAAACAAACCATAAGAATATTTTATCCAGTAACCTAATGGAAACAAATCCAAACAGAAACCCATTAAACACTCATCAATTAATTATCTCAAAATTAACAATCATGTGCATATTTACCTTTCACATCACTTTTTTTCTTGAGATTAATTCACCCAAAATGTGCCTCAAAATAATAATTAAAATAAAAGAAAAAAAAATCTGTTTGCCTTCTAATAAACCCTAGCTCTGGTAACAACCTGATGGCAGAGCTTTTTGTACACGAATATTTGGGGTTGGGGTCCCCAAAGATTTTGCCCTAGTTTGCTCCTGTTGATGACTTTGTTTAGAGAGAATGGCTAGGGGTATTCACAAAAGCTGTTAAAAATGAAGATAACACAGAGCTGGGAGAAATAAATCTACACAAGGCAAAATGAACGTTCAAAATGATGCTGACAAAATTGATGCGAAGGTCTCGCGGAGCGGGGATCAGAGGAAGATGGTACGCTTGCCAAAGACAAATCACCCGCAAAAATCCGTCCAGGCACCTGGCTATACAACAGCTCTGCTGAAAAAAGATTTGGGCCATGAGAAACTGCAGGCCGAAAATCGTGTCCACGTTGGAGAAAACCCAACTGTTCCACTGGGATACACGGGCAGAGATGGAGCCCGCAAAACACAAGCTGAGCACTCCTCACTACTCAGCACCGGGAAGCGTTCAGCTCTGCTCACTTCATTTGTAGAAATCTGCAAGTCGACCGGGGACCCGCTCCGGAGGCGGCTGGTGAGGCTGAGCCTACACGGGGGGACACCTCGGCCGAAAGGCACGCGCTGCCTGTGCTCACATCAGTCTGGCGGAGCTGTCGCCCGCATCCTGCTGCCCTCCCGGCCGAGCCCGGCCCCCCCCAGCTCAGGGCCCACCGCCCCCCCACCGCAGCCCAAGCCCCAGCACCGGCGCCGCTCCCGCCGTGCCGTGCCCGGGGCACTGACTGACGGTGCGCTGCGGCCTCCAGCAAGCCCTGCAGAGACTTCTTGTCCAGCCCCTGCGGGAGGTTCAGGTCGGCGAAACCGGCCATGCTGCGCGCAGCGGCGGGGCGGGGCAGGGCGGGACGGGCCGCAGCCGCGTACGTCACCCAGCACCGCCCCCCGGCGGCCCGCGGCAGCCTGGGGCTTGTAGTCCCCGGCCGGCCCGGGCAGGCAGCGCCCCGCGCCCGGCAGGGCGGGCGGCAGCCCAGCGGTGCTCGCCAGCTGCAGCAGAGGAAGAGTGTGTTTCACATCAACGCTGGGACCCGGCGGTCGGAGATGCTCCACCAAAGCGCTGAGATGCCCGGGAGACAGCCCACCTAGTGAATTGCTCCGATCTCGGGCGGGTCAAATAGGGCTCTGAGGAAGATCAGACCCGTCTCTGAAGGAGCTCGAACGTGGCACTGAAGGAGAATAAACCCGTCTCTTTGCCACCCTACATCGGTGGGCCGAGGGCACACCGCTCTCCTCAGAGCCCTGCCTTGTACCCACCAGGTGGAGCAGTAACCTTGCTCCACTGAAATATTACCAGTTAAACTAGTTGAGCTCCATCTCAACATGGGGGGGGTGGGGGAGAGAAAAAAAGAATTTGGCTAAAATAAATAAATAAAGGGTGTGTGTGGGTGGGGCTGTGTGTGTGGGGGGGTGTGTGTTAAGAGATCACAGAATCACAGAATGCTCAGGGTTGGAAGTGACCTTGACAATCATCTAGTCCAAGCCCCCTGCTAGAGCAGGACCACCTAGATTAGGTCACACAGGAACATGTCCAGGTGGATTTTGAATGTCACTGAGATATCCCCTAACATGCAAAAAGACTGAGGAATTGTAATAGACCAGTAACCAAACACACATTCACTGTGTAGCACTGTTATAAAAAGCACATATATTGTTCTACCATTGATAAATAGCACAGAATATAGAAAATACAGGTGGCAGTTGCCTGAGAATTTAAAGCAGCTGCTGAAGACAGCTGGTTCTGCAATTCCTGTTCAGTTTCTGGTGGCACGCCAGGGCCTTGGTCAGGCTGGGATTCCTTAGCTTTCTCTTAAAACTGGGCAAATTTCACAAAGTGGTCTGTTGGGTATCAAGAGCTCTGAATTCTTACTGAGGTAAAAATGCTTCTCACCAAGGCCGAGGTGTCAGTGCTGCCAACTCCTGGTATATTCCTGTTTACGGGGTCTGTCCTTAGTGTAGCTTGTGCCAGCTGTTCCTGGGGACTTGTGGCTCATTCCTACTAAAGAGATCACATGGTTTACAAAGAAGCTACTTGTGAGTTGCAAAGGCTGGGCTAGAAGCTCAGGGCAGCTTTGAGACTTGGTAGACAACAGCTTGGCACATCTCTGTGAGAGGGAAAAAACACATCACTGTGAAATAAAAAACCAAAACAGCTGGTGAACCATCTTTGTTCTTGACAATACTGGGTCATAATATTACAGTAAAGGAGCTCTGTTTTGTCCTGTCTGCATCTGTAAGGTGCTTGCCTATTGTATTAGATCAGCCAGTACTGTTTCTCTGCAGGTCACTTGAGTAAGCAGCATAGCCTGAATAGTATTGTTGAGGCTTTTCTTGGATGTGTGTGAAAATGGAAGAACTCGAGGTATTATTCCAGGTTTTCTTTGACTGAGTGTATAATGGAACACGATTGAATTTGTCTTAATGAACATAAAAAGCAATTCATAAACATGTACCAATTATTTCTGAATGGCCCTGCTGCAGCAGTGTTCAGAGACATTAAGCAAGATTAAGCAGATCTTTCGTCTGGCAAGACAAGCAAAAGAAACCTTTCCTTGAGCCACTTAAAATAGAGAACATTTAAACAGATCTTCACGCAGAAGATCTGCAGAACCCTGTTTGCTTTAAAAGTGTAAGGATCTGAGCGTGAAGTATTTCAGCATCAAGTATCACGAATCATGCACTCAGAATAAGGTAGAACCTTATTACCTACATTAATTAGTCAGATCATACTACTTTTGTTTAGGCCAGCCCCAGTGATGTACGTAAAACATCTTTGTGGTCCTCACTGTTAAGCCACAAGCTTCTCACATGCTTTTTTTCATCAGTGTCCTGAAATCCTCCTGGTGGAGCCAGATCTCCTCCCTCCAGATGTTTTCTTTTTCAATACACTCAGATTTCAAGGTAGTCCTTTCAGTATTTGTTTTATAAAGAAACCCTAACAATGCTTTTAATATATTTTCAAAGGGAAGTCCATGGTAGGAACTGTTAGATTTTTTTCGCCTTAGTTCTGTGTTTAGCACTTTTAGGGAGCTAAGATATTATTAGGTACTATGTATCTCAGCAACTCAGTAACATGAATGTCATGGTCACTTTTATCATAACCTCATAACCTCAATAACCTTTTTAAAGGAGCAGACTGAATTTTCAGGGATGGGAGCTTTGTTTTTCCGAGTGATACAGAATTTTTAGCATAAATTTCACCTTCACTGTTTGTTTTCTTTTCAGATGACAGCTTGCTGCTGGTAGCATTTGCTGGTTCCAAAAAGGGAAGACATCATCTCATATTTAAGTTGCACAGATGTGAGTATTTATTTTGACAATGATAAGAAATGCCAAAGATGAGAACGGTTACCTCTCTGGTTTACTGCCACAGAGTGGTGATGATTTATTTTCACAAAGACAAGAAAAGGCGGAAAAGAAAACTGCAGCTGTGACATCTTTGCTAGAAGTTGGACAAGAGTGTTATTTGCTAAACAGTATGTGCTGGGAATAAAAATTGAGTTTTCAGTAATATTTGTCTGTGGAATTCTAGCCAGTCTCTGATAAAATACTCTAGACATTGTGACCACATATTTCCTTAAGGCAGAGGAAACATATACCTGTAATTTATTTATAGTTCCCAGCAGCAGGTTCTCACCAGTCTACACGGGTTTCCAAGAAAAGAAGATGAAAACAAAATGAAAGAAAAATACATTACAACAGACAACTGAAAACAACAGTTTATGAAGATAGACTGGTTCAGGCAAGGAAGGACAGAAAAGGCGATGATAAGAAAGGAAAGAGAGCAAGAAAAATTTCGTCTGTTTATTACATCGCATACTTGTATTACCTTCCTGCCGTGCATCCAAAATTCAATTAAGAAAGGGAATGTAGCAGCACCTTTAAGCTTTCATGATAAGATGAGCATGGCTGTTGTTTTCTAGAGGTGTCTGTGTAGGGGAAAGAGTCACCATACCGGGCTGTCAATGCTTTCTCCTCCACTAGTGAGTTCTCGTGCTTGCAATCCTTAACACACTTCAGTCATGGTGCTCCAAGTTAGCAAAGACCTGCTGTGTCAACAGACTCTTCTCTGGAGAGGGATCAATTAGATCTCATCCTTACCATGTGAAACTTGCTTATTTTATTATCTTCATCAAATCGAGATGTGGGGGTGGAACAAAAGCAAGCAATGCAACTCCCAAATCCTGCTCACTGCTTGCTCTATTTCTGACCACAAGGAACTCTGCCTGTGCTCAGATTGTGTCAGGCATATCTGACACCAACCCTTCAGTTCCATGCATGCTCACGGGGAAGCTGGGCCAGTATAGAGTCATGTATAATGGAAAGCCTCCGTTCAAGAACAGATAATGCTGACAGAATGGATGATTGCATTAAAAACATGGAATTCCATGAGCCAAGTATGGAGGCCTTGATTGCGATGGATTTATGTTTCAGTACCGCCTCTGAGTGTCCAGTGAGGTATTTTTTATGATAGGTGGGTACTTGTTTGGTCTTTCTTCAAAGCAGATTTTTACATCTGTATGATGTGAGTTCATACTGCAGTCTCTCACTGCTGGGCCAAGCAGAGTTCTTTCTTCCTTCTACTGCATACTTAAATAAATCTTGCTATAGTGTTGCTACCTGCAAGACCTCCCCTCATTCAAGTATCACTCATATTGCTCAATAGTTACTGATCCACTTGGGGTCAACAGTCCTCCTTTCATTTCTTCCCTTTCTCTAGTTCATCTAGCTTTTGCCTCTTGCTGGATAAATAAGGGCACACTCAGGAACAGGTGTTTCCTAGTTTTAATCCTTACTGTCAAGCATGTTACTATACAAAGTGTAATCTTCTGCTAGCACCCCATGAGTAACTGAGAATTCAGTTTTCACCCCACTTGGAGGCAAGGATATGACTTAAAGAACAGAGAAAGCTATTGAGTCCCAGAAATGGGCTAGTATCCAAGAGTTCAAGGACTTCGCAGGAAAAGCAGGTAATCCAAAGCAATGGGATTTTGCTGTTGTTTTTAACTTCGCTGAAAGGATTATACATGAAACAGTGAGTAAATTGAAAATAACGCTATATAAATATTAATAAAAGAGAAGGTACAGGCAATGGGTTTCACATTAATTTAGCAGAAAGGAGAATCTGTAAACTGGTAGATACAAAGAAATACTTGAGAGATGAACATGTTTTTGTGGGTAGATCTTACAAGAGCAGCCACTCTTAACTCCCCCAGCAGCAGCCAGGGTTCTACTGGACCCAAGTTTTTCAGCACGGGCATTTCAGAAGGGGAGACAGCGGCACTTCCGAACGAGCCGATCTAGACGCAGAGCTGCACCGGAGCAAGCACGCTGCGAGGCTGTCACCCGTCTCCAACCGGAGCAGCCAGTCTGCGATCGCTTCGCCTCGAGGCGCGTCCACCCGTCCGCGGCTTCTCGGGTGCGACCCGAGATTATATATATA
>JAAGNO010015015.1:0-17249 GCA_033439905.1 Ceryle rudis
GCTGTTTGGGTTTCGTTTTTGTTTTTTTTTTTTTTTTTTTAACTTTCGTTTCCTCCTGTTGTTTAGTGGAGGACAGAAATTAAACTCCTTACAGCCACCGGGTCCCGTCCTGTCCCACCCTGGGGCCTGTGGGGAACTAGGGAGGGGAGGCGAAGAAAAAGGGGAGACATTCTCGCCACGGCTGGGTCATTCCTCTCGCGGTGCCTACCCGAAAAGTCCAGGGGGTGCTGTGCAATCTGGATGGGCATAGGGATGTGGGGGGAATGAATGGGGGTCTGCTGCAGAGCCCCTAAAGATGCTGGAGGAGAGGTTGAGGACCACATGAGTCACAGCGATCATGCTGTATAGATGCTTTGATAACGAATGGTGGAAAATTAAACATCTAACTCGCCTGACATCTCAACCCAGTCCCTTAACCTTATCCCGTAGAGCAGAAAGCAGCTGTGTCTGATTTACCCTGAGCCTGCTGGAGACCACAAAGCAGAGTTCCAGCTACCACCGAATTAAATTCCCCAGAACTTAGTTAGAACAGAGTTAAGTTGGCCTGTGGTACTTTGTGCCTTTCCAGGATGCTGACTTCAGCTAAACCTTTGAAAATCTGGAAATAAAAGAGTTAAGGTAATACAGGCTAAGCTTCTGAAAACTAGGAAAGGAGTTAAGGTTGTTTGAGAATACATTGTTAATTTAGCCCCCTGAAACTGGCAATACCCTGCCAGGGATTATATTGCAATTCCAATTATGTTTAACTTGCATTCACTATTTTAAATTACAGCTCTAAGAACATTAATTGCTGCAGTGTGGTTATAAATGCAGGAAATTAGGGCACTTTTGCTCCTGATTTCTTAGGCCTTTTTCTTGCTCCCTCTCTCTTTTTTTTTTTTTTTGTTTCCCCACCTAAACTATTAGTTATCAAAGAACAGAGCAGTCCATGAGAGAAGCAGTATAGATTATAGGACAGACTGGGTGTTTATGTTTTATAGGTTATTTCAATAGTAGTAGACTGGAGTCTTCTTAGTAGGGCTATTGTCAGCGGTGAGATGTGATAGGGCAGTACTACACGGCTTTAGTGATGAAAGCAAAGCAGTGTATGAAGCTCTGAGGCCAATGGTGAAGTAGATTAAAAATGTGATAACGGTGTAAAATGTAGCAAATATGAGGTCGTAGATCTGATCATCAAAAGCATTGATATGTTTCTGTCAGCTCATATTGAGAGGGTTTGATTCAGCAAACACTGGGTGTAAGGCTGTCATGAGTGGTTCCAAGAGTTCAGCAGTATCTCCAGGAGCAAGGTGCTGCCTTGTGTGTTATGGATGCTTTCTAAGCATATTTCAAAAAGGGCAGAGTTAAGGCACAGTACAAACCCTTTATTTTTCAGTGCTTGCCATTGCTATTATTGTAATTATGTCTCCTAGATTTTTCAGAGGTTTTATTTAGCAGAGGAAGGCATTCTCAAATGGCTCAGGTTAACAGTTTGGGGACATTGGATTGTTTTTGTTTAAAAAAACCCTCTGCACCACAGTGCAACTCTCCATTCCTTTTAATGTTCTTGCAGCAATTACCTTAGCACAAGGTCTGCACAGCACAGCACCATGCCAAGACACTGGACTAGTTCATAATACCTGGAAGCAGCAGAGCCAGGTTGCTGTAATAATCCACCAAGACTAATTAGGCCTGCTGAGGATATGTGCAACATCACCCTTACATGGGCTGGTTCTTCCTCATCAGTCCCCAGAGGGTCTGATGCTTCGTTGGGTTAAGAGAGGGTCAAGCTTCAGTGAAGAACCTGTAGATGGAAGTTGCAGAAACTCTGGGACTGACCATGGAGGCAACAAAAAGATTTCAAATGGAGATGGGGAGCTCAACACAGCAGTGGGCAAGAGGGGAAATTGTGGGATTGAGTGTGAAATGTTTCGTTCACCTTATAGCCCTTCGGCTATATTCTTGTATTAACTTTGGCAAATCGCTGCAGGCTAGAGCCAGAAAAGGACTTGGCTGGGCTGTGGTTTCTCAGGCAGAATTATGATGCACATGTTCCACGTAAACCATGAGCTGTATGTCCAGTGTGGCCTGGATCTCATGGATTCATTATAAATGCAGTTGAGAATGCACATGCTACCAAAAACAGTGCCAAGATTTTCAGGTGCACTGTAACTGCTTTTGCAACTGACAGGTTACATCTCCCTAAATCTTGAACAAATGAAAAAAAAAAAACATCCTTAGATTTCACCTGGGCAAACTTTCCAGGCTAAATGTGAGAGTATGTCCTGAAAGCCTCATATTTAAAGTTGTCCCAGACTTCAGATCTAACATTTAGCCTGTTTGCTAGCTTCAGTTAGGAGCTGAAGCTTCTTTAAACAATTGTGAATAAAGACGTTGAAAAACCCGATTCTAAGAGTCCAGCCAACGGTGCACAGAGCTGCCTACAGTAACCGGTAGGAAACGATCGGGCTCGCAGTTGCCTCACAAGAACAGAAACTCCCTCTGTCTGCAGCACGCTCATGCCAAGATGCCAGGCAGGAACTCTCAATTATTTTTCAGGCCAGAATGGTACCCTTCCTCGGATGTTACCTCATCCTTCTGCCTGTTCTTTGGGAGGAAATGAACAAAGCAGTCAGGAGCCAAGGATTGTTTTTGAGTAACATGAAAAGGCAAGATGAGAAGAACCTGAAAAAGTTGCTGTAGTTTTCATGCCAAAGCACTAATTTGCAATGTATTTTGTGCCATCCTTACCCTACAACGAACTTCCTCCCCCTCCCCCCCCAGCCTGAGTCGCTGCTCCCTCTCTTCTATTTTCCTTCCTCCTTAATATCTGTCATGCTTCAAGATGGTAAAAGGAAAGACTGGGATGGAGAACCTAGTGCAATGCAGCATATCTCTGGTTTGGGTCACAGAAAGAAACCCCTCTGCTAAACAAAGACAAGCTGCATAGTATGGAACGGGTAATGATATGGAAGGGTTTGACTTAGAAAAGACAGAAGTCTGCCACAGGAAATTAAATGCCCCCAGTGCATATTTTAATCAATCTGCAGAAATGGCAATACATCATATTTCATTTAAAGGTGTATCTACATAAATTTACATCAGTCCCTTGTCTCACTTATATCTTATTCACATATATATAATACTCATCTCAGTTCTCATGTATTTCACATACCTCCATTCCACACCTGTTTTCCTTTCCTTCCATTTTTTTCCACCCACAAACATTGCTCACACATTCACTCATTCCTCAGGCACACCTATTCCCATTAACTCAAAGTTACATAAGCAGCTTCTCTTTGTGTACCCTCCCTTGCCATCCAGCATTTCTAACCACAGATTCTACCTACACATAATCTCTGTTATATATGCTCCTATACGCAGGTCCATAATTGATATAACATTTTCCATAGAAAATATAGATAACATTTCCCACTGTAGGTTGTAGATAACAAGTTCCAACTTTCCTACCATCCACAGGAAATGCCCTTAATTCTGCATAAAAATTCCAACCTCCTTTTGACATTCCACTTCTTTCTCACAGTTGCTGGAAAATAGCAGCCAGTAAGAACTGTTCTCATTGTGTATAACGACGACTCCATCCTCATCTTCTGGTTGTGAGCACTTATTTCCCGTATCTTCCAACCTGTGTGGGACCTTTATACTATCTTCACACCTAGCTAAAAATTGTCACTTCTCTGTGAGTGGCAGAGCAAAGACTCCTTCGTCATCTTAGTCCTGAAGGCCAGCTATCACATTCACCCTGCAAGCTGGAGTTTTGCATAACCAACAGAATAAAATCATGAGAGACTGGGACATATTTTCTCATTAGCTCTGTCCCTTCAGGTTTCTTCTGTTCATTACACATATACATGTATGCAAATATATATATAAAAATGTAAAGATAAATTAGTTGTAGAGAGGAGATAGAGATAGGTCCATACATATACACGTACACATACACACGGAAGAATACCTTCTAAGGCCCATACCTCCAAACCAAATAAATCCACACGCTGCATATGACAACCTATTAGCTGGTTGAATTTCTGTACTGCTGAGAAATCTGTCTCAGAGGGAAGGCTCTCCCTTGGGCTGCCATGTGGAGATGTAAGCATCTTCCAGCACAGTGGAAACCATGCTGGCTGCCCTGCCTTTGCAGCCACAGCTGGTGTGGTATCTGAAGTTCTTTCAGAGAGTTGCTGGGCAAAGGAGAGATGTGACACTTGCGTTTAAAATGTGGAATAAAGTGGGTCCCTTCAGTAGGGCTAGTAATTGAGATGGCATGGAAGGGGGACTGGACAAGCACCAATCCCACTGAATTACACAGGGGGTCAGGGATGGCATAATAGATGACACAGAGAGGTATGGTGTGTAGTAGGAAGGGTGATCAACAGTCATCTGCTTCAGAGAAACTAAAGAGTAACAAACCCTCAACCCCCCCTCGCTGTCAGCAGCCAAGAGCCGAGCTCCAGGAATAGAGTCTGTTGATGATCAGCCTCTGGCCCAGCTATAGGTGTGGAGGGTGCCAGGAATCAAAGTAGAAATGTAAAATCCCTGAGGGCTCTCAGGGTGGGAGACAATAGGGAGCTATGTCCGTGTACATGTGAAGGAAGCAAGTCTACACACCAAGCAGGTCTGATAAAATACTTTTCTTGAGGTAGGGTATTTCCACATAGAAAATAGACTGAAAATCCCAAATCAGTGGGAAAAAAACAGAGAGTGTCTGCTTCTAACATGAAGTGTAACTGAAAGATTTCACAAACAATAGTGTTTTATCAGGAGGCATTTATACAGGGAAAGATTTATTCATTCTGCAGCAACAAGTCCCTCTGAGAAAAGAAGTAATCCCACAAGCCTGTTATGATCGCTTCCCCCCGCTTCTTTTCTTCACAGTATTCCCAATTAAATGGACCGTGGAAGATCTATAGTTACAGTTCTTGGGTCAGTAGTCCACATCTAGCCAAGGAAATAAAGAATATGCTATTGTTCAGTGCTTCACTTTGTGGTAGGAATATAAAGAGTTGCATTGCCATAAAGTGTAGTATTCATAGGTGATACATGAGGTAGATGACAAAAAGGACAGTACATCTGGGCAGATGAAGAGATTAGTCAGAGTATTTTTAGTTCAAGTGTTAAGGCTGTGGTTAGCCTTCAAATGAATATGATTCAAGTGCTTTGATACCGCAATGAAATGTGTACACAACTATTTGTTCTCATATCATTTGATGTCCAAAAGACCCTGAAATATGTATATAATGTGCTTTTATAATGCACATTTGAAATTCTGTGGCATGCCAAAAATTCATTTATGACATTTTATCTAATACACAGTATACAGGTGGAATTATTGATCAGAAGATTTTAAAGAAACCCAATTATGTAGAAACAGTAAGATGACATACTCCTCTAGGCTTCACAGTTTAATAAGACTGTATTACTATGGACAGAAAAGTTATGAAAAATACAGAAGTTAAATGTTAAATAACTGTGGCAATAGATTTAAATATAGAACAATTCCTCGGAGTGTGCAGACCTGCTTACGCCCAGCTTGCATATGCCTTTCTAATCCTCCTTTTCATGGCACCTACTCATTTGTCTCTAAAAGGCCTGGGATAAAGGCAGTGTGAATTACTCTTTATCATTTCTAATATAATGTTTCACTCAACTTATTTATGAGCTGTCAGTAGTACTTGCTTCAAAAAGTGTAAGTGCTCATACTCAGGATATCACACTGACCGTGTTCCCGTGGACAAATGCCATTCTTCATGCTACACCCCATCTTGCCAGCCATTGAAATGCCCTGAGTGGGTATTTTATCTATCAAAATATTTAGGATGCTTATAATCAGGAAAATTAAAAAAAAAATTTCTCACAGAGATACAAGACATTTTTTGTGTGCCTTCCTGTGTTATGTTCTGTCCCAGGCAACTTTCAAGTCTGAAGCTCATCATGAAGTGCTATGTATCAATTTCACAACATTTAATATTTTATATTTTTTTAAATCTCCATAGGGATCTGATGAGTCATCCAGCTAGTTCAGTCGATATAAAACTCCTGCTCTAACATCCTACCACAGGGCTTGAGAGGGTAGTGGGTAGTTGCCTCTCTCTCATCTCTGTCTTCACTGTGAATACTCACCCACTTATTCTATTTGCAAACTTAAGCCTATTTCACTTAAGTGCTTTCCCAGACAACTATAAATAGGCCCTTGGAAGTGGTAATTAACTCAGGACCACATTCACTCACAGGAATTTAACAGCTTCTCCTGGCAGAATGCGATTGTTTTTTCCTCCTCCATCCAGGTCTTTGCAATTAGCCACGGAGGACCTGGAACACTTTAATGGTTCAAACCATTTGCAGTATGATTGTATACTGGCACATTATTATTCAGTTTTCCTCACTATTCATGCTGCTATTCATTTTTATTAAAAAAAAATACTGTTGAGAAACAGATTCAGTCTGAGCTCAGACTTGTCATGTACCCAAAATAAAACGGGATGGTGGAAGAGAGGGTGGAGCCGACATAGCAGATCCAAAGGCTGGAAGACAAGATGGTGGGTACTAGGGAGAACCTGTGGAGATGTGAGCAGAGAGAGTTGTGAACTCCAGAATACAAAAATATATTTGAACTGACTTCAGACAGTAATTTAAGGCTTATTGTGCTGTATTTACTCCGTATTATACTAACTTCAGTGACTGCAATGACAATTTTGTGTTACTTGTGTCACCATAAGGCAACTTCTCTAAAAAAAAAAAGTGTTGAAGTTAGCTTGATTTTTTTCTAATGTTACTTAAATTAAACTTGGAGGAAAAAAGTTATCTTCCAGAGTTTCATTGCACTTTATACTTAAAAGTCAGGGAATGTTATTTGTCCTGGTAGACTTTACAAAGAAACCTCTCATGTCAGCATGCTTTTATACACCCAGTGAACACAGCCCACCTCATTTCATCCCCAACAGGACGTATTTTTGCCCTCTGGCCTTCGAGCCAGTGCACATGCCGTGCCACCCCATGGCAAGGAGGCACCCTCCCTGCTGCTGGTACCACGTGCTGGTACGTGTCTTGTGTCGATTTGAAAGACCGTAAATGTATTCACTCTCCTGCATAAAGCTTTTAAAAACAGAAATAGAGAACTTTATAGATAAATTGCCATATATAGGCTTTCTGCAGGATTCCCCAGCACATTCGCTCAGTGACTCCCAATTACTTCAGCAACACTGTAGTGTTTGTTCTCACATTGACATCACCAGAGAGACATTCATTCCAACACAAGATGTTTGCTGTGCAGAATATGCCCAATTTTGTGTCACAAAAGTGCATTATTACAGCTCATTTTTCATTTTCATCCAAGGATCCATTGCCTGTGCTATTGCATACTCTTAAGGAAAGAAACAACACAAAACAACCTTCTGCAACCCGCATTTTTTTCTCCAGCTAAAGAAACATGTCAGTTCACATGTGTTCCAGTAAGTACACATTCCATTTCAGTAATACAGGAATAACACTGGCAATGGGCGTTGTGATTTGGATACTGGAAATGTGCTGTAAAACCTCTGTAACATGAGAATGATTGTATCAAGGCAAACCAAAGCCCATCCAGCCCGGTATTGTGTTTCTAATGGTGGCTACTACCAGTTGCCCAGAAGAGAATAAGGACAAATCAGACATATAATAACACTTTTCAAGAACTGTCTTCCAATCTCCAGAGAATTCCAGCTCAGCATGTTCTGGCCCAGAGCTGTTATCTTTTTATTTAACAGCTCCTGAAGGATTTTCTTTATTGAATTCATTCAATTGTTTTAGCATCCACAGTATATATGGCAAAGGTCTTTATCGATACATTTAGAGAAGTATTGCCTCTTGTTTTGAACCTTTGTGCTATTACCCGTTGATGCCTCCTATCTGTTGTGCTAAAGGAAACTGATTATTTTCTGTTTTCTCCTGCAGATACGTTATATGCCCACTTCATCACATCCATTCAATTGTTTTAACATCCACTTCACATGTGCTGGATGTCCATGGAAGTGCTGAATTTCAGAACCCCCAAAAGGCTACACCAGTTCATAAAAGCAGTTTCTTACAGAATTCCCCAGCATGCCCAGATCAGAAAAACACAGCCACAGTACTATTACATTAATGTTATAAGAGTGTTACATTCATAACCAGAATAGTTCCTCTTATACAGCAGTCATTGATATTTGTTCAGGATTTTTGTTGTGGGTTTTTTGTGAGGTTTTTTTTTTGTCTGCTTGTTTGGCTGATTTTTTTGTTTCTTTCTTTCTTTGCTTTTTTTGGTTGGTTAGTTAGTTTTCTTTGTTTGATTGATTGTTTTGGGGTTTTTTTTGTTGTTGTTTTTTTGGTTGTTGAGTTTTGCTTTTTTTTATATTCTTTTTTAATTTATTCTGGACAGTGCTGACAACCCAGCTGGATAGATACTGTTCTTTGAAGCCAACAACACTCTCAGAACTCGAGTCACTATTTTGTAGTGGTATAACAGATCATTGCTATATGCAAGATATATGCAAAATATTTCTATTTTCTTTAATTTATGAATTCAGAATGTCAAAATAAAATTAAGAAAACCTACTTTGATGGTTGTCTTTTATAAAGTTTGTCTTCCATTATCCCTTAGTGAACATTATCTCACCAAAACTACCTAGAAAATTACACAGGCAGAAGACTTCTGTGTGCTCTGAGAGCTTTTAAAGTTCAGATATCCTCAAGTTCTTGTTAAGTTTACATTAACATTTACATTTAAACTGACCCCAGAGAATATTTTTTTAATAGTAAAGTTTAAATGATCATTTTGGCTGCCTAGAATTTTTTCCAGTGTTTAAAAACCTGCAATTGGCTTTTATAAATTAATTCTAAGACCTCTCAGCTCTTTAAAATCAAACTTTTAAAATCAAGTCTCTTTTCCTTTATTTTACCTTTACAATAGGAAAATCTGCAAGTTTCTGTAATGCTCAGTATTGTAAAATCCATATTGCTATACTTGGTATAGCAGTAATGCAGCCTAAGGAAAAGCATCTGCTGAGCTTACTATATTGAATGAAGATTGGTATGCAGCAGTGAGCTTCTGTCACTAAACAGAGAAATCTGACACAAAGTGAAAAATATAGTTCTTTAGTCATTATTTGATCAAATGTCTCTATTGCACAGAAAAATCCTTTTGTCAAGGTCATTATCCCCAAAACAGTCTGATGCTGGAGAGATTCGTGCTGACTTACTCCTTGTGTCACACCAATATAACCTTGAAGACTTAGTCTGTCTCCAAGCAGAGCAAGCTTCAATTCTTGTGCCCCTCTAGAAAAGTAAATATATTTTCCTCTTTGTTGACTCTAGCAGCAATGCAGGCATCTTGCTTTGGAAGCTCAGGGTTTTTATGTCCAAGTTACACACTTTGAATTGCCTGAAACAGATAATGAAGATACTACCCTTTAGTAGTTAATATCTGTTATAAAGGGCTGCCCATCATCATGAAGAGTGAAGAATTTTGTGGCAAAGGCGGGGTTGCAACCCAATTCTCTGAGGCAGAAGGCAGCTGAGTTAATCATTAGACTTCCTCTGTGCACAGTGTCTTGTCTCATTCACTAAACACTTCCAGCTTTTGGGATGCAAAAGTGAAAAATGCGAAGTTGTGTCAAAACCGAAGTTGAAAGGTTTAAAACAATACTGTATGCAACTGAAAAGACCTTCCTGGATGACCAGCATGGCACTGACCAGTGCCACTGACATTAGACTCTGCAGGTCCAAGGGCCATGTGTGTTTCCTTCACAAGCTCTGACGCTGGGATTGACAGAGGGAAGTTTCTGTGGGGGAAAGTTGAGGGACTACAGCTTTTTCATTTTGGCAGTTGCCAGTATCCTGCAGACATCCAGTTGAAAGATGGAAAGGGGGATGCCAGGCCCAGCTTCCAGGCCTGGCTGTCCCAAAGAGGTAAGTAAGCTGCCTACTAAATTGTTCCTTGGTTTGTAGGTGTCAGACACCACTTCTGCCAATCACTGACATGACATGGCTTCTGCAAGCCATTAAATGTTTCATGGAATTGAATCGATGCAAAAAACCCAACCCAAACCAAAATGCAAACCCAAACAGTATGTGTGATGTGCCTTAAGTCTGGTAACACATAATTTTAACCTATGCCTGAATTGAAGATTATGAAATTATACTGACTTTATTTCATTATCAGAGCTGATAGAACAGTAGAGAAGTCACACAGAAAACAAAAATAAAGAAAAAGAAACATGTTAATTTAAAATGCTATTCAGAATGTGATAATTGTGTGCATGAAAGCTATGGCAGTCCATGGGATCTTCCTGTTGCCATCCAGATGGCACACATCATTAGTATTTTCTATAACCACTAGGGCTACTGAAGTTTTGATTACGTTGATTAGTTAGCACATCCTATCTAGAACAGAGGAAAGTCTAGGAAATGAGCAATGACTATTTCAGGTAGTGTTCTCTTTTCTGTTGTGAGATTCCTGAGTGTGGTTTCTTTCTTTGCTGTGGCTGTCAACATTATGATGAAGTTTTAGGACTGCACTGTACAAAATATGCCCCTTGAAGCATATGTCAGCGGTGTGCTTTAGGGCTGAAATAGGAGAATTTTTCTTTTGGCTGGAAAACCTTATAAATTACATTTTCATTTCCACAGAGGTTATTCCAATGCATTTTTTTTTTTTTTCTATGAGACAGACTGTATATGAACTAGGTTAATAGCAGCTAATTTTCCTAATATCGTTACCCTTTGGGAGTATCATTTACTAAAAGTAAAATGACATATAATCCTCCCCCCAACATCACCATTATTTATTACTACTCTATTAATAGATCCTGTAACTTGGTTTTATTAACAAAATATATGACTGCATATTTGGTAGTAACTCTCTTGATATCAAGGCAAAAAACCACAAGATTAGAATCATATTTTCTCAAAAACACTTTCTAACAATAGATAGAATTCACAACAAAGAACATCTGGCTAAGAATAGATGGACTTGATGTGTAAAAATGCTTCATGCACAATGGAAAAAATTCCAATAATTTTGGCTGGGAGGCTACAACAATTTGTGACAAAAAGAAAATGATGCTGTCACAAGCTCAGAAAAATGTTTTAGCTCTGCTAGGGTGCTGCTTGATTGCTCACCCCCAGCTGAGCATTTCACACTCTTTTGGAAGAACTTAACCTTTTTAAAAGTTTGTCACTACTACCATACGTGAATGAAAATTTGAGATTACTTTTTCTTTGGATCATTGTTTTTTTGAATGTGTATCATTGCAGTGTAACTTGTCTTGAAGAAGAGGAGTGCTTCAGTAATATCTTCAAAGCTACCCCCCGATGCTTAAAGCACAATTTGATGAGATCTTCACAAAGTCTGGCTGCAGTTAGACTCCCAGTGTGCTGTGTATTACACTAATACTGTATCACTTTCCTTATACACGTCTTTCTTGATGTTTAAAGCTCCCTCTTCAGCAGAACAAGATCCTACCATTCTTAAATGCTAGTCCATAATTGGTACAATCAGCAACAGCACTTTCTTCATTCTCGTTTTTAGCATCTCCCTTATACCTAGGAGAAAAAAGTCCAGTGTCTTTAGAGCTATGCTGTGTTTTGCAATGGCGACAGAAAGCATGTCATCCTGTAGTGATTGACATGAGAAAGGACAGTCCTTTGTTAGGGTATAGTCAACATATGTGAAACATGCATGTTTTACATCTTGTGAACATGTGACTTGAACAAATGACTTGACACAGCTGTTGTATCCTAACTAAAGCAAATAGGTTCACCTCCAGCTCCAGCGATGCCACACTGAATAAAGCTCTTGCCAGCGAGAGCCCATGCTGCACCATGCAGAAAGGCAATGTTCTCCACTGCTGCATGTCCCCCCTTCCCTTTGCCTTGTGCCGCATGAGGAAGGTGGGGAACTGAAAGCCAGGCAGCTTTATTGGGGTTGTGAAAGCAGGAACCGAGCTGCAAGCTGTAGGGCAGCATGGGACAGTGAATCTCACTCTCAGTAGGTGCTTGGCGGGTCTCTGCATTGAAAGCAAAGAGGCCTGGCTTTCATTTAGGAAGTCTGTGCTCTGCCAAAGCAGCTAAATGTAAATGTCCCTGTGTATCCCATTTAGAGAAATTTTAAGTTTACTGTTGAAGAATGGACATCTTTTATTAATATATTCACAGGTAGTTGTATTTTATCTAAATGCTTTCTTAATTTAATTTTGGACTCGTCTACCCATAAATTTGAAATTAAATGTGTTCCTGACAGATCAAAGTAAAGATCTGAGTGTAGACAGGGCTATGGCATCAGAAGTCCTGATACATTATACAGCTGATAGAAAGGTCAAGTTTTAAAGCTCTTCTGGAGGGCACACGTTCAGGAGATAGCTTCATTCCCTTTTTCCACAAATCACTGCATTTATTTCCATGCAAATTTCTTGGTCTTCAATATCTTCTCTCATCCTGTGTGAAAAGCACTGCTGAATTTCAAAATTGTTTTTAAGAGTCATGTCTGGAAGCCAAATTTCCCTCCAATAGTTTGTGGCTTCAACCTTCACTTCCTGTATTAGCCACAAAATGCACAACTGCCTCTTTAAAAAAAGAAGGAAAATAAAAAAAGTTAGCAAGTATAGCTTGCAGTGATTTTTATGTTCTTTCACATTTTCCTGCCACACTTCCTTTATTTTTATCTGTCATTAGGTTAATTGTAATTTCATCTGGCTTAGGCATCTGTCATTTTGTTTATCCTTTCTGTACCATGCATACCAATGGCACTGCATAAGTAACAGTACAAGTGTGTTTATGTTAATAACAACAAGCATACAAGGAATTGTTCTATGTCAGGTGCTATCTCACAGCATCCCATGAAAAGAACAGATTACCAGTGAACACTGAACACCTGTTTTTTACATTCTTTAGTAAATGACTAATGTTTATATACAAAGAGAAGGTGACCTCAATTGCAAGCTGTAGCAGCTGGCAATCACATTGCCAAATCCTTGCAAATGTTAGCTAGTTAGTAAAAACAAGTTTTCTTTCTGTGACTTCCAACTGCCAGCTTTATTTGTTTGCAGCTAACTGAAATATTACCTATACATGTAGGGCAGCAGGTGAAAGAGGTTCTTGCAACCAGCTGCTGGCACCGAGTGCACCCCATTGATTGATACCTAAGGTGGTGCAATCACAGGATTTCTCTCGACAGAAGACTTCACAGGTTATCAGAGAAAGAGGAGAAAGATCCCGTATGTAAGCAACACAAAGCTATACACGGTCCCTAGAGGAGCAGCAAACCCAATTTCCTGCCTGGCTGGGATGGAGGGCAGGCGGAAAGGAGGAGGAAAGGAGATACTTCCATTGTTTACAACGAAATAGAATTTCCAGCTTGCAGAGACTGGGAGGCAGAGGCCTGAAAAGATGTAATGACATTCCTCCTGCCTCACGTGTTCACCTCCAACTGGTTTTTCAGAAACATTTCCATAAATACCTTCCATGAGAAGGTGAAAAGTACTCCTAATCTTCCTACAAAACATGAACAGAACAGGAGCATCTGAACAACACCCATTTCTAGAGGGGAGAATATTTAATTGACATGAAAATCAAGGCAGCACACTACATTATATTCAACACATACCTCTAGTCTGGAGGGAAACAGATTTTCCATATTCCTACCCAAGCGATGCCGGAGGCAGAGATAGTGGTATATGGTTCACAAACCACAGCCTCCACTTTGCCTGCTCATGGTACTGCAGGTTAAAAGCCAGCACAGTAACCATGAGAGAAACCAGCTCTCTCTTTGAAGGAAATCACTTGTACTACAAGGAAACATACAGAAGTCTTTATGAAGGCTAAATAGCCAAACAGATTCTTACGGCAGCACTGAAGTAAAAAACAATGCCTTAATTATTATATATATCCCAATTAAAAGCAATCCAATTTAGTTACTAGTATTGATTGTGGGTTTTTTTTTCCTAGTTGTAAGAAAAATAAAGTATTTTGAAAGTGTTGGCAATATTGCCCACAATCCTACAGTTTGTTCAATGGGAACTTTACTTGTTCATATCCCTGAAGCTGCTCACTTACATGGCATGTGCATTTTGGTGATCAACCCATATTTGAAAATCATGAAGAAAGAATAGAAGTTCTACATATTTCATGGTTCTGTCTGTTGTTTTATTTCAGTATTTTATATTACATGTTTTGTCATCTTTCAGATCATTGTATTTACTGCTACATATAGGTCTAATATATTTTCCCAGAATTAATGTTACTTTAAGTTCCTTCTTTCCATCTCAGTCTATTTTGGAACCCAGACCAAATCTGAAAATTTTCAGCCAGAAGAAATGTTTATGCTACTAGTCAGAGCACAACACACACCTATGTATATGCCAACACTCCCTCTTGCTGCACAGTGTTGCCATTTCTTTCCAGCTTTGCAGATCTTTATTAGAAAGTAAATCTATGGGTCATGGTTATCCAAATGAGAGTTGTCATGACAGCATCTGAGTTAAATCAGGTGTAGCACCATTCATTTTGGGGGTGGCAGAAGTCTTGCCTAACTAGTCTTTGCCTTCTGTCTTACATTACCTATCAATGCCACCTGCTAAGGAGTTTCCCTTTTCCACCCCAGCTGAATTTTCAGTTTTTCCTTTAGATAAAAACCCGAAAGCTGGAATGGGAGGGAACTTAAATATTTAGTTGTCCAATCCTGACTTTCAGTCAAAGAAAAAGAAAAATTTCTGGTCAAAAGCACTTGAGTACCAATCACCCTTAAATCTTTTGAAAAATCCCAGCCCAAACAGTGTGTGAATACAGCATACTATGCAGCTAGCCTCCTCTCCCAGCATCCTTAAATCACTGTGGAATGACACCAGCTCCAGTAGCATGTGTTTAAATGGTAGAGCAAAGGGCAACTTAAGAGATGTCTTTGATACTTACAAGATTGCTGCACAGTTGTGTTATCTTAATTCTGTAACAAATCCTTCTGAACATTTATCATACAGTTTAAAGTGGATGTGATACTCTGCTACACACATACCTTAATGATAGATTTAAAAGTAGAGAGGATATTAAAAATCAGATGTTTCCTACCTGGTCAAGGCTCTTTCTAGCTGTGTCCGTGAGAGAACCACAAGTTATTTTTAAATAAAAAGCTTTTTTTTTTTTTTTTTTCTTCTTTCTATAAATTCTCCAAAGGAAGGAAATCTTTACCAGAAGGCTCCCCATGTTGGTTTCCCTTTCCCTTTACTGGCATAAGAAATGTCATCTGATGGTTTGCCTTGAAACTGAGTTCAAACATCTCATCACTGCCTGCCCAAGCCCTCCTCCAGATTGAGTTCATCAGCCACATCAAAATGTGAACAACCTCCCATTTCATAAGACTTTGGCATTTGATACAAAACGTGTTGCTCAGGACACTTTTTTTTGTAATGTCTGCTTTCCTGAACTGTCAGAGAGGTGACAGCACTATGGAGGGGAAATAACCAAACAATGTCAAGCACCAGTAAAATTAGAGAGGAGAATAACCTCTCCTGCAGTAGGAAACTGAGGTCTTCTGAAGACAAAGATTGGTTTTCTGCCTTAAAAACTGAAAAGAAAAAAATATTCCACAATAATAATAATTATTTTTGCCACAGTAGGATAATTTAGTAATAAAATAATAATAATAAATTGCTGTAAAATAAACACATCCTTTGTAGCTACACCAAGAAATTATCATGCAAGTGACTAGCACAGCCCAGGCTGCAGTAGACAGAGTGGCCTATTGTGTTGCCATACTCGGCTGTAGTTTCCAGGAGAACTAAAACATTGCTATGGTATGATGGTATTCCTGTACTAGACCCGTACGTCTAAGCTTCATTGTCAGTGTAACAAAGTAAAACCTTGGAAACATTATATGTAAATTTAATTCTGCCCTGTGATATATAGATTGCAGTACCTTCTCTTGTAATATGGGAACATACATTTTTCAAATAAACACTAACATCCTTTTACCACACCAGAGTAGCATCGTGCAGTGTGGGAACAGAGCAAGTACCCTAGGAGGGCTCCAGCTCAATACAGCATGACAATATTGCATGGTTCCACAAGCTTCGTGGTCTCAGCCCTGTATAACTGGAATCAGATGAATTTCTGACACTGATTTTCTAGAAGTGCTAGAACTTCAGAGTCTGTGGAATAGGACAAAATATATTGATATAAGAGAAGAAAAAACCCAATCTACTGCTAAGGAAGCAGGGATGTCTTTATTCCTCTTCCTACAAATTCTAAATTTGACTTCAAGAAACACTTCATGAACACCAGTGGTAAAAAACATCACTGTGTTCAAAGGAAAAATAATACCACTCAAGTTTGTTAAACTATGTAATTTTTTTTTTTTGGGGGGGGGGGGGAAACACCTTTATTGAATGACTATAACTAATATACCTTGAACTATATGCTGCAAAATTTCAATGGAACAACACAAGGAATAAAAAAAATTAAAAAAAAAAGAGAGAGAAGGTACTAATTAAATGACTGGAATTATAAGAAAAAGGGCTAAAGGGGGTTTGATGCACATCTGTCCTGCATCAAAACCAGTTCTCCAGTGCCTTGGCCACACATCTTCTGAGAAACATTTCCGAAAGCAGCTCTCTTGGACCCCTCCAATGATGCATGCTCCCACATTGCCTTGCCATGTCTTCTCCATAGGTGTGTGGTGGGGGGTTACAATACATCACCTTAAAAACCTCCTCCATCCCGACAAGTACACTGGTCTCCCCTTGTCACCTCTGTAGGCAATGGAGAGGGGCAGCCTTCTGAGGAAAACAATTTGGGGTAGGACTTCCAGACCGAAGCAGCTCTATCCCTTCTTGTTCAGAAGGTAAGAACGGGCACTGGGAGTGCATCCATGTGCCTACTGGGGCGTGAGTCTCCCTCCATCATTCTGGCCTGAAGAGCGAGCCACTCTCCTTCCCAGATGGACTATACTGGTCCGCCAGACCTGAACCGGGAGAAAGAGACCACGCCAAAGGCACTCGCTTGCTCTCGGTGATGCGTTCCGCAAGCTCAGCGTTTTGTTAAAGATGCCTGCCACGGGCAGGGGCACGAACGGTGAAATCACCTTCCTCCTCCTGGCAGACAGCCTTACTGCCGGGCTACGATCCTCCTGGCAGACAGCCTTACTGCCGGGCTACGAGGGAAGCTCCGGCACCAACGCCGGCCTTCGGCGGGCAGGGCGGCGGTGTCGCCCCGGCCCCGGCCCCGGGCGTGGGGGGGGCCGGGGGCTC
>JAAGNO010015016.1:0-11334 GCA_033439905.1 Ceryle rudis
GGGCGGCTAATCTGCCTTAAATTCGCTGCTAATTTCCATAAGCTGCGTTGATAATAAATCTGATGATGAAATACAGGGCCGGGGAAAGCAGGGGGGGGGCAAAACGTGAGCGGCCTGATCCTTGGTGCGGGGGGAGGGAGGCCTGCCTGCCTGGGCCGGCAGGACAGGGGTGGGCCGGGGAGGGGAGACAGACGGGTGTGGGTGACAAGGGAGTGCCCCTCAGGTGTTTCAAGACATTGAAAATGTCGGGCAGGGTTTGGGTTCCTCACACCATCAGAAGTGGGGTGTCTCCGGGCCGCTGGGGCACAGGGAATTGCTGCCCCTGCCCACAGGGTCCCTCACTTGCCCCATCTCCACAATCAGCACAATTAGTTGCTGCCCTTGGGTTGCTTCTTCTGCACCGCAGTAATGACAGAGGCTGTTGTGCTTCAGAAATGAAACAAACGTTGTTGGAGTCACGGTCTAAATACTTTGTGTGGTGCCTACAAGGTCGCAGCCATAACCTCAAAGTGTGTGGTATAACCTTATCATTAAGGCACTCGGTGTAATGAGCAGTGCTGTTCGCTATCAGTCTTGCTGTTGCCCCCTCAGGTTCTAGCAGTGGTTGTGTGGTGCTTTCCCATGGAGAGAGGAATGTGTTTAAAAACCCAGAGGAAAACCAATCTTAAAACCATGCAAATTGTTGGAAGGAATGGGCTGCTATAAAACTTGAAATTACTTTCAACTCCCTTTTTAAAGTAGAAGAGATTTGTAATAGAAGATAATGATTTAAGCAGATTGTTGAGAGCTCATCACCTTGTCTGAGCTTATATTATATGGCTTAAGTTATAGGAAGGAGGAATCTCTATTTGTTGGTATCTGTATGGTGTAGTAAGTAGTTGAGGTTTTGGCTATCCACAGATAAATAGTTTGCAGGTAAATTACTGGATTTCCATCTGTGGTTTTGCTTAGGGGTTAGATTATTTTTAAAGTACTTTTTTTTTCTGTTGCAATTTTCAGTTGTTTTGAAACTTATTCAAAAGAAAAAGAGTCCATTTTGTCAAAGCTTTGGATCGAAGAACCAAAGTAGAGGCAACAGATCAAAAAGCTTGTACCAGACATTGAGCAAGATGTGGGAGTTTAAATTCTTGGATATGTAAAGCTTGGATTTACTGCAAAATTATAATTATAGTTTTGCCACAATGACACACAGATGCTGTAACTAATGTTGTGTCAGCAGTGCTATTAGAATATACTCTCTTTTTGAATAGTTCAATTTAGCGTAGTACAACAAACCTATCGTATATCTAGGAAACATGCTTTTCAGGTGTGAAGGAGCATGACTGAAGGGCTGGAAGAGGCATTTCAACAGTTGAGAAAAGATTTTTCAAAGCTTATTATAGCTAATGCTGGGATGGCTTGGTGCCAAGCACGTGCTTGCTCTTGAAGCACAGGGAGATGCTCCCAGATGCACAGGGGCAGCGACGAGTCAAGGGTTCTTGAGGTGGGCAGAGGATCCACTTTCAGGAAGACATCTCATCTGCGTTTGATGAGCTGAGCTCCTTTTTTCCTTCTGCCTTGTCAAAGGGGAGCTCCGGCCCTGAGAAAGTGCTCTGAGTAAGAAGGGATTGAAGGCTGCAAATGTGTGCAGAAAACAGCCCATGGCTGCAGCAGCCAGAGCGTGACACTAACAAGGCTCTGGGCAGTTTCACTGCTTTTCTTCAGGATCCTTCGGGAATCCAGAAATTCTTGAGCGCAGGCTGTTTCACACCGTCGGCAGTTGCTCTAGCAGAGCTGGCTGAAAGCTCAGGCTCGCTGCAAGATGGAAGGTGTTCCTTTCCCCGGGAGGTGTCAGCCTCAGTGACTCATGCCAAGCTCTGCTGCCCAGGGATGAGAATCCAGGGTCACCCTCGGATGGAGGGTGGGGAGGACAGCTCTGGAGTCTGCAAGATGCTCATTTTGCGGGTTGTGGGCAGGTGGAAGGTGCTGTTGGCAGAGTTCGAGGCTCAGGAAGAGTGAACTTCTCTGCCGTACGCCCTTTGGCTCAGCAGCTAGGCTGAATAAAAGAGACCGTCTCCCTTCTCATTTTTTAAACTAAACTGAAGACTGTTCCTGAGAGCTGGATGGGAGCACCAAACTACTTGCTGTCTGGAGGCTGGCACCAGAGAGAGCTCCCCACCATGCTCTGGGAAACCTTGCTGGAAAGCCTGGCCACATCCCAGCAGCTGGGAGGACAGGAGAGTAGGATTCCCTTTGTGCTTAGCAGTTCGGCCATCTTTAGTGTGCTCAGCTTGAGCACACTCAGACAAGCTGTTTTACTCATCTGTCTGGGGAATTGCTGGGGAAACTTTCGGGGCCCGGTTTTGTTCTTCCTTTTGGGTGGTGTGCGTCAGGCTTTTGCAGTTATAAACACCAGACCCTCCCTCTGTGCATCTGGGACAGTGTGACAGATGGATGTTTTTGAGCTGGACACTGAGTAGGGGTTTGGTTTATTTTGAGATAAGTGCTCGGGAAGGACTTTACGGAGGTGTGAGTGAGTACAGAGGGAGCAAAGCAGTGAAGAATTAGGCCTGATGTGGGCAGGCTTGGTACACACTTCCCCCACCATGGGAACTCAGCCAGCAGCAGCCACATTATTTTGGTTCTAGGCAGAGACTGTCAGTCCTGCTAAATGGGTAGTGGGCTCAGTCGCTCACCCTGCTAAAGGTTCAGATGAACCTCGCACCCTGGCATTAGCTCTTTTAAATTGGACAAGTTTGGGATTCTGGTTCTAAGAGGTAAAAGTACAGCAAGTCATGTCACCACCTCACCCCTTCTCCCAGGAAGAGGATGCTCAGGTGACATATCAGAAGAGACACTGCAGGGTCGTTCCGCCTTGCTGTTCTCTGTGCCAGTACAGCAGGCACAAAAGAGTCCAGCAGTGATTCATCAGGAATCCATGGATCTTGGCTGATACCAATCAATCCTGCTGGGCTGCTAAAATAGATATGGCCAGAGCATAAAATAGCTAATAAAACCAAAATCCTCCATGGAAAATTCATTCTTCAGGGTATGAGGTTCCAGTTGCCATGCCAAAGAGAAGCTGCGAGGAGATAGATTTGAGATTTTCTAGCTTGAAGGAGAGGAGGGGCTATTATTGATCTCATTGCCCAGGTCTCTCCCATCTGTTCGCTTACTCTGTTTCGCTTAAAGGATTCACATCATGGTAACCTTGATTTATTATCTGATTTCTTTTTTGATTCAACCCCTCAAAATTGTGCACTGACTTGGACCTGCAGTAATAAACCAGCACAGTTATTCCTTCTTATCTCCGGCATGCATGTAATACTTTCACTGCTGCGTGTACCTGATTCATTCTTGCAGACGAGCAGCAAGGTGAAATTTAGAAAAAATTGCCCTTTCTGATGAAGAATAAAGGACAGGCAGAGTTGCTCCATTCCAGAGCAGAGAGGGCATGGCAGGAAGGGGTGCTGTGTTGTTGTCTCCACGTCAGCAGGAGACTCCAGACAGGTACAGTGCCATCTGTGGCCTGCAAGACTGGGCAAGAGCTTTCTAACAGCTGTGGCAAGCTGGTAGACTCCCCTGTAGCAGCCTGTGCTTGGCCTCCAGCAGAAAGCAAAGGTCCTAGCAAGGGTGCAGGACACAAGCCTGCAGGTAGGGCTGGACAAGGAATCGGGGTCCAGCCCTGAGCAGGAATTGATGATTAAGCCATATCGTGTTCAGAGTAGCCTTGAGAGATACCGTGGAGAGCTTTGGCTCATAATTTATAGCAATGAGCTCCTGGGGTATGTGGACATCGTTACGTCGGTGCATGTGTATGCAGGCTGGAGGGGCTTGTGTCACTTTAGTTGTACTAATTAGTTACAGGAGTCATCTTTGTGTTTAGACAAGCCTAAAATCAAAGGTCGCATTATCATCGTGCCAGAAGTCCAGGGGCTGATTTTAATTAGTATCTTTCGGTGCACAAAGGTTTTTGTAAAATAAAGCGATAGAGCTGTGATATTTGCCTGGACCTGCATCTCCCAAGGCGGAAGACTAGAAATTATTTGTGAGCTGAGATCACCAGCAAAAATATCTCCTGCAGGAGGAGAGAGAAGGGAGCTTCTGGCTATATTTTAATATTCGTTAGGCGATGCTTAAACATCTCTCCTGAATTATTTAAATAAAAGAATCAGACTTTACACCTGGGAGTAGCTGTGTTGGTATCTAGGCTGTAGCTACTCCCACGAGAATGAAGCGTGACAAGGCTTTTAAGGGACTTGGGTACAACAAAAGTAGCACTTCTGTTGTAGTCCCAGTTTACTCAAATTCTCCTGGCAGCCTTTTGAATGCTGACACAGATCCGGGAAGCCCCTGCTGCTTCAGGAAAGAAGCTTTTCATGCATGTACTGCTGGTTTTCCCCCTCCAAAATCCATCTGGAATAATAAAGTACTCTCTTTCCCCAGGGTTAGTGAGCCATCAAGTCAGCCATGTGAAACTGATGGCCCCTAGGTCATGAAGGCAGGGCTCAGTACCAAAGCAGGGGGTCAAACCTACCTTGTTACCCACTCATCTTCTTAGAAAGTCAATGATATCCAGCGGATGGGAGGGTGTGGAAAAGTGCCAAAGATGCAGCATTTAACAGGCTCATTGTCTCTCCACTCTAGCAAGCACAAGGTTGCATCACAGCATTGTTCTCCTAAGATGGATAAAGCAAAAAAGGACTTGATGAAATCTCTGTGTAGGAGCCCCAACCCTCCTGATACCAGCAATGAGGCTTCATGCTGGGACTGCAGTCCAGGAACAAGTTTGTTGCTTCCCAACAGCTGCAACCAGGGGCCAAAAAAATGCATGGCCTTTGGACAAAAGACATTTTATGGTGATGTCCTCACTCCAGGAGCCTCCAGTATCTCAGAGGTAAGTGCAGAGAGCAATTCTTTTTCTACAACTGTCCTTCTGAAAAGAAAAGACCTGTGGTACAGCTGGTATGGAGAAGTACAGCTTTCACCCTAGGTCCTAGCCCTTCATTTTGGTCAGAGGTCTTTGTGCAAGACCTGGACCCTTACAGAGTGAAGCCATAAGGCTCTTCCTGATCATAGTTGTGCTGCCTTCTTCAGCGCCCAGTGCTATCACTATCATGATGTTGCCTGTGTTTAGGATGCCAGCATGGAGGGCAGGCATGTGGTTGTAACTGCAGGTAATATTTGGAAGTAAAGCCCTAATGACTGACTGCCTAATTAGCCCCCAGTCCACACCTTAAGCTGACAACAGGCTGCACTCTGCTGACAAATCCTCTGCCTTTGTGCATTGGGCTGAAGTTTCTGGATATTTGTGCGTCTGAGCCTTTTCTGACCATTACTCACAGTATCAACTGTCCCCAAAGCTCTGGTAAAATGGGTCATATAGTCTCACCTTCTCTCTGGACCTCACTAACCCAGCCTCCCACTGTGCTACTACTGCTTTGTTATCTCTGATGCTTCCCTCACACTGCATTTCAGGATGTTTGTGCTGGCCCCCATATGTACCATGCTTTGTTGAGACAGGCGGACCTGGAGCAGCACACCCCCAAAGGTAAATATACTGGGAGAGAATGCGATGTGACAGGAAATGGGGCTGTAATTCATGATTGCTTACAGCGAGCATGCTGGGAACTAGGCTGAAGACTGTAGCTTAGTGCTCTGCTTTCCTTCTTCTCTCAGTGCCCAGGAATGGTGCTGAGCTGCTTGAATGTCCCATAAAAAGTGATTTTCCGTTAGAGGTGGAGCAGAGTAATCTGACTGGGTGATAAAATCATGCTCCCTTTTCTCCCAGATATATCCACTCCCCCCAGGGTTCAGGGCAGACTGTGTTGGTGCCTAAGGGAGTTTTGGTCCAGTCCCATCGTCCGTATGCCAGGAGAACACTGAATTTGCTTGTGGGGTCATTGCATATGGAACCAGCAACGCCCCTTTCCTGTGCAAATGTGACCTGCCTGTGAGAGCTGTGTTCAGGGCCTAGGTACCCATAGACAAAATCACGGGCCTCTCATTCATTCTGTATCCAACTGCATCCCAGAACAGCTGCTTCTCCCTGGGTGCAGAGGATCTTTGTGTATACAGAGCTGCTGGCTGAAAGGTTTGCCAGCACTCTCCTGGCCCCTGGAGCACTCTTGGGGACATGGATCATAGACTGGCAGCAGGTGGAGAGAAGGTGTGCACATGAGAGGCTTTTGGTCTTGGAGAAAGATGATCACTATATATACACCACCTTCCTGTGCTTAGCAGTGATATTTATTTTCATGAGTGAGAACAAATGACTGCATCTTCAAGTGAATCTTGACAAGCTAGACTCATCCCTAACAAGTGGAGACAGATCTCTATTTATGATCTGCTGCTTCTTCAAGGGGTAAGAAGCTATCAAGTTGGAAATGTAAATGCAAATGAAACACTAAGTATTGACATAAATAGTTGATAGTGCACAAAATGCCATAATGGATGGGGCCATGGATTTTGTGACAGTGAAGTGACAACATTGGAACAGCTACGCTCCCTGACAACAAATATAAATCAGGGCCATTCTGTAAAGACCCCAAGCCAGAGATATGCTGGAGGTTAAGAACTTGCGGTTTAGGGATTCCTCAAAATCATCTTAAGCATGCATGTTGGTATGGACAGTGCAGAGGGAGTAAATCCTTTACTCCCTAAACAGACAATGAACAGCTATGAGGGTTGAGTCAGAGGCCATTTAACAAGGGTAAGGGAATGAGTGCTTGGAGGACCCTTTCTGTACTTGGTCATCTTGAAACGTGTCTGACTTCAGCTTTTTTGGCTGCTCTGCTCAATTACTTTGAAATTAAGGGGTTGCATCCATGATGCAAACAGAAGCACATGGGGCAGGGTGAAGGACTGAATGCAAAGCTTGATGTCCAAAATACCCACTTACAAGCATGAACCTTAAGTTTCTCCTTTGTAGAGTGTGAAAGTTCATCAAACAAAAAGCTGTAACTCAACTAGAATCCATTTTTAGCTCAATGCTTAGCTCTGTCTAGGGAATAGTGCTTTTTAAAGCCTGCATGCAATTACTTAATTTAGGTTAAGCTTCAAATTCCCACTTTGCTGCTGTTCTATTATTTGCAGCTTGTTTAGCAATATAAACAGTTTGGTTTATTTATGGGGTAAATGACATGGTATAATTTCAGCCAGTTCTTGGAAATGTATACTTTTTGCTTAGTCCAAATTTCCATTGAAAACATTTGGCCAAACCATGAGATTGTTAGCTGTTTAACTTTTTTTTTTTTTTTTTTTTCTCTTTCTGTTTTTTCCCCCCTCACACTAGTACTGATGTGAGTAGGAGGTTCTTTTGAGCAAAAACTAAGGAAAGGTTTGTCCCAAGTGAGGTGTGAGTAAGAATTTCAGCATATAAAGATGACCTGGGCGGCTTGTTCTCTCTGCAGTATTCATAAGCCCTTTATCACCATCTGGACTGAGTTCCTCCCAGCCACAAGTGGGTCTTGGTCTCAGGGCACCCCAGGTAGGCAGGGGAATCCCAGCCCATTCTGAGGGTGAGAGAAGCTGTGCACTAGAGACATCAACTTGCCCACGATCATGTAGAGAGTCTGTAGCAAAGGTGGGAACAGAACAGATCTCCCTAGAGCCAGGTCAGAGCCCTACCTCCTAATAAGATGCATGACAATAATTCTCAGTGGAGGCTTCTTCTATGCCATCATTTTGATGCTGGAAAACCATAATGACATATTGCAGCAGGAAAAAAGTCTTCTGTTCAGTTTCCCATTTAATGTCTGGTTGATTTCTCACACAAATCTAGTGAAGTGACCTCTGCAGACAACCCAGGAGACAGCGCAGTTGTCCTGTATATATGAATGTAAAGCAGATTGATGTCTGATGGTTTCAGACATGTTACTCTTTGTCTCTTAGTCACAACCTTCAAGGTGCCTGAGGACTTTGGAAGTGTCCTGGATAAGCAAGTGATTGGACCAACCACTGAGAACCTCATCAAGTCAGATTTCCCAGTACAATCATTTAAGCCCAAAGTGCAGATTGCTTTCCAAGGGCTTCCAGGGCAATGCCCTCGGCAGGTTGAAATAGAGAGGTAAGTAACCAGAAAGTGGCTAGAGGTGTCATTGTGGAATGGACACAGCATATTAGGGTGCTGATTTTTCCTTTCAAGACATGACATGTCAAAAACCTTTAGGAAAGTACTATGCTGTAAGATGATGGTCTCCAAAGTGGGGTGTGCTTATCACAGGGAGTGCACAAGACAAGTCACTGGGATGTGGGAAGAAGATGCAGTTTTTAATATAGTGTGTATTTAATCTTTTTCTCATCCTTTTTTTCATTTCTATTTTCATGTGTACTGTATAATGTACATAATATATTGGTACAGTGTATACATGTGTATAATCTATAAATTGGGATAAATGATCGCTGTAGGTCCCTTCCAATTGAACTATTCTATTCTACAGATGAAGAAATACACACATATGTGGTTTGTGTGTGTCCTGGAGTCGGTTTGGGTTAACTATCACCAGCAGCTGCTGGCCCGATCAATTGGGAGGTGCTGCAACTGGGAGGGGCCACAACCAGGACAATCAACTGAACCAGCCAATGGGATAATTGATACCATGAGTCATGGCCTTATATAAAGGGAGGGCTGCAAAGGGTCAGGGTGTCTGTTTTCAGTGTGCTTCAGTGCAGCTGGAGCAAGGGAAGTTGACATCTTGGGCACAGGTAGAGCCTATTACTTGCTTTGTCTTATTTCATTAGTACTCTCATTAGTATTGGGGGTTTTTTTCTTTCTTTGTGTTGCTTTATTAAATTGTCCTTATCTCGACCTTTGGGGTCTCACTTCTTTTCTTTCTGCCAGTCCTCCTTCCTATCCCCCAGGAGGGGGTGTGGAGGGGGAGGCAGTGGGTGAGTGGCTGTGTGCTGTTTAGCTGCCAGCAGAGGCTAAACAACGATAGTGCCCCAAAAATTTTTTTACTGGTAGGGATACACAGTCAAAAAGGGGAGTTACACACGTGGGAGCCCTTCTTGGCACATTGAGTGGGTATTTCCCTCTCTGATTCAAATCAGGAGAAGACAGCGATATCTTGCGTTCGATATTGCTCAGCTTTTAGCCAGCAAGGGAATAGACTCTAATCAGCTGATGTCAAGGCACCGTGATCCTGACAATATGCCAAGTATTGAGGAGAAGAAATATCCTGTCTTTGATATCAACCTCCCGTTAAAGGTAAGAGAGTGTGTCAGGCGCTTGTGATCTCTCTCATTGCTTATATCCCAGCATGTTTCTGAGAATTGCAGGATGCTTGGCTGTTATTGATACACAAGCAATAAACCAAGAAGATTCTTCTACAGCTGTCTGGGCCCTGAACAATCTTTTCTAGATGCTAAGCATCTTCTGTAGGGTGTCCCCAACCTCCATCAGAAGTAATAATCTTTAAAGATGCTCCTCACTGTCATTTGTGTGTCCAAAGAAAAGGTGTTGCCTCATGTTCCCTTCTCGATGGAGTAGCCAGCAGTATTACTGCATGAGACCTCTCCAGGTGGTATCTGTGCTCCCTAGGAAGGGGCTAGAGATACAGATACTGCTGTCTGGGAGAAGATCGTTGTCAGAGATCAGCACAGCTCTTGCACCTGGGCTGTTTTCCCTTTTTGTAAGCCCATTTAGGAGCGGCATGTTAACTTTCCTTCAAGGAAATTTTGTATCGGGTATTTTGTATTTTCTTCTCTCTGAAGTAAGACTTCATTTCACTCGTGTCCTGGCTTTTCAGATATTTGACAATGATGAGTATGACTGTCGAACTCCAGAAGAGTGGATCTCTCTAGGACTGGAGCCAGGTTCTCATGACAGAAAGCCAGTGCCTGGAAAAGCACTTTTACCTACAGATGATGTACTGGGACACGGTAAACCTTGAATGAGTTACTGCTCAAGCAAAGCAACACTAACAATTACAAGCCCATTCAGCTGAAGGGAGCATGTAGGTTCTGACAAACACAGCTCTGAATATCAGAAAAGCAGTAACTTGTTCTGACCAGGCTCAGGCAGACAGAGCAACAGACCTGGGATCTTGTCAACTGTCAGTCCTGCCCTGGACTGACTGACTGCTCTTTTTTAGAAGTAGACTTGCCTTTTGCCCTCCTTTCTGTGCCTGGAAGTCAATCAAAATTTCGCTTTATTGATATGTAGATGTCATCATGAAGTTAGTTAAGTGGCTTGAGCACAGTATGTTTGGCCTGGATTTCACTGTGAGTGTAGGATCAGAAGTTGAGTTCAGGCTGCAGTGGAAAGCCAAGTAGTAAATCTGGGGCAAATTAAGTGATGTAGATGCCTGTTGTTTTCCTGTCTCTTAGAGCATTCCCAGTGAGGAGGCATCACTAGGTACAGCTGTACTGGTGTCCTGTTGTGGCTGCAGCTTGTATCAGCATGCCTGCAGTAGCTTTAAAGCATAGGAGCTGGCATGCACACTGACTGCAGCTCTGGGGCAGCTGCCAGAGGCTTGGCTGGCTGCAAAACCTAAGCAGAAAACTTCATCTGTGTGGGTCCTTGGGCAGCTGGCACATGGTCCGAGTTCTGCTTGCAGCTGGCTTGGGGAACACCACGCTTGGTTGCTCCCCAGGCTGAATGGGCTGTTCTGCACACAAGTAGTTAGACTCTAGAGGTGAGACCACTGGCACCCTTATAGAGCCAGCACTGTTGCAAATGCCTATAGCTCCAACCCATGGTTAATGGCATCCATTCTCAGCTTCAGTGTCACACTCTCCTGAGCTGTATCTGCTTGGTATCGATATATATCTGTCTGGTTAGCACCTCCCAGTATTTAAGAGGATCCAAACATTTAAGAGTTAGATGCCCTGGGAATGACCTAGAGAAATAATAGACTGGAGATGAAGGTACAGGGTTTTACACCCGCTCCCAATTAGAAGAAAGAGGACTTGGGGGGGGGGGGGGGGGGGAGGGAATAGGACGGACACAGGGCTAGAGCCACACATAGGAAAGGAGAAGGGGATCCCTATAGAGCCTGTGTGGGTAATGAGGGATCCTGGATCAAGGAGTGAAAGGAATCGGGAGGCAGAGGGGACCCCAGATACGGGCTGAAAGCAAGGGTGTAGGAGCATATGGGACACCAATAAGACTGGCTGCAAAGAGTCAGTGAGAGGGCCTGAGGCAGGCAGTGGGAGAATGGTTCACAGGGAACCCACAGACGTAAGAGGAGGAAAATGGAGGTCTCTGGTGCGCGCAAAGAGTTGGAAATACTAAGCTGTAAGACTTCAGTTCATTATTTAGTTGATCACAGCAAAAATTATGAAGGATTGGCTGAGATTCAAGATAGTAAGTGGATTTGACTGTAGCCTCTCACCACTCTGATCAGGAAGTCT
>JAAGNO010015016.1:11434-30534 GCA_033439905.1 Ceryle rudis
ATTATGAAGGATTGGCTGAGATTCAAGATAGTAAGTGGATTTGACTGTAGCCTCTCACCACTCTGATCAGGAAGTCTATTTGCTGTAGCCTCCAGGAGAATGGATTAACCTTGTTTTAATCTTTGATTCTCTTAGAGGACCCCAAAAACCAGAAGTTAGTCTACAAATGGGTTGATGTTGGTGTTCTGGATTATGACAAGGTGACAGAGCTCTACTTGGTCCATAAAACACTTGAGAATGGGCTGGTGCGGGATGAAGAAGGGAGACCCATCCTCAATGGAGGAATAACCCCAGAAGGTGTGTTTCAAGTAAGGCCTTTTGGGACCTGACATAACACTCTGAAAGTCAGTCTATTACCCATGCTGGTCCTTGGTAGAAGTGGGAAGGACATCAAGAAATCATTTAATTCCCCTCCCTGTTATCACTCTTGATACCTGTGTTAAACCAGACCTGAAAAACATCTAGGGCAGAGAATTCCCCCCCTTAATTTAGCAGCTTATTTGAGGCCTTCCCATTGGAGATACCTTTCTTTTTTTCTGTCTCCTATCTTTCCTGCCTTCAAGACAACACCAGTCTTTCTTGGCCAGTGCCAATTTGAGGGAGTATGTCAACAGATTAAGATGGAGTACCCGCCTTTTGAAAAGTTTGGAGATGCTGCTAATTCCATGTTCCTAGTCTCTTGCTGTCCTCAGCTTTGGTCCCTTGTTTTGACCTCCAGTAAGCCAGCTCAATTATACTGACTATCAAAAAGCTGCTGTCAGCATTGCAAGCTGTTCTGAGTTTTATGTTCCCTGTAGACTCTTGTAAGCTTTACTTTCATTTCCCAGGAAGAACCCCACTGTTGTCATGTCAGTACTGGGTGCCACGAGTTCACCTGATGTTTCTGGCTGAAGATCCCCAGGTGTTTGCAGAGCGGGTAGTTTCTGCTGACAGCTTGCGCAAGAAGACACAGGCGCTGCTGCTCTATCACTTGTATGTGGACTGCATGCCCACAGATGGACTACTTAGCATCAGTGAGAAGAGCCTGGGGAAGGTGAAGCTGTTGGCTATGCATACTCCCAAACTGAAGAAAGACAAGAGGTAAAGCATCAAGTACACATCTGAGGTCTCAGCCTTCAGTCCATTAATGTTGTAGGGCTTCATAGGGATACAAATGAGGGGCAATGGGAGAAGATCTTGAGCATCCAACTGATAGACTGTGGATCTCATCTGCTTGCCAGCCAGTGCATAGTACCCTCTTGCCTGGAGAGTCATCAGAAGCAGGTAGGGCAAGAGCCCCAGGAACCCATATACAGGATGGGTGATCTGTCAGTATTCCCAGATGATGCAGAGGTACTTCATGTGCAGATCCACTGAGCCATTCTTACACCCACAGTTAAGTGGCCTTTGACAGCAGGAACATTGGACAGCAGTGGGGTGGTTGACCTTGCTTTCAGGGAACAGATCAGTCATTGCTGAATTGATCTGCAGACCACCAGGGACTTGGCTGCTGTCTGCTGGTGACTCTTTGACTTATTAACAGCTGCTAAATAAAAAAGAAAAAAATAATCTGCACAGCAGGAAGCAAACACCTGGATATAATTGAATGTCTCTTTGAGATGCAGTTCATATCAGGAAGGCATTTTAGGAGTCCCTGGGCTGATGAATCATGAGCCATTGGTGGTGTTGCTGGGAATCAGCCATGACTGATTGCCCTGCTTAGAGACAGGAAGGTGTGCAAGACTGCACAGTCTGCCAGCCTCAACTAGACAGTAGGAGAGGAATTAGTCTTTGTTTGTGAGCGGAAATAAAGGTATAAAGAAAAGTACTCTGCCTGCTTGAGGTGAAAGATGATGATTTCCAAGGGCAAGCAGAGCAAGATTTCAGCCCTTACACACCTTTTGGCTGAAGAAACTGATTTTTAAGAGGTGTTTCAGCAGGAGGTGGGACAACAGCTCAGCCCAGCTTTTCCAGAACTGCCAGCTAGCTTCCGCAATTCCTGATTTTGTTTGTTCGTTTGTTTATTTGTTTTTTCCCTTCTTCTCTGTAATACTTCTCCCTCTGCACATCTGAAAGGTTGCTTGCCTCTGTCATTCAGTCAATAGCTTTGCTGGCTGCTTCAGTGTCTGCTCAGCTTTCCTAATGCATCCAGGTGTAGGTGAGCTTCTGGGTTAGCAAATCCAGGAGGGACGGAGTGAAGGGTGGGGTTTGTAGTAAAGCTACAGACACAATTCTGCTCAGATACTGTGGGTTACTGTTGTTCCATGTCTTGTAACAGGGTGTTAGACCTTATGTGCTGCCTGGAGAAAGAAGTGAGTTTAGACTATGAACGCACCATGAACAGGATCAACTTTGACAGAATCGTGATGTCCAAACCTGAAACATTTTCTTACGTCACCCTGCCAGACAAAGAGGAGAAGAAAGTGCCAGAGAAAGGTACAGGACACTGAAGCAAATTGAACTTGGTGTGAGTGTGGTACCTCTTGTTTGTGATAGAATTCATGCTTTGTTGCAAAAACTCTCAGGTTCATGTTAATGATTAGAGCTCATAGGGGACAGCAGCAAGAGATTAACTGAGACTTTTAAGTATGTCTGCTCTTTTTTAGGGCATATTTGCACGTTCAGTTACCTGAGGATAACTCATCACCATCCATCAGCTAAGCTGCAGTAACTGCAAGTGTACCCTTAATGGTGCCAAATGCAGGGCAATGTAATTAGCTTAACTGCCTTCTGCACTGTGCTGGGGCTGTCTACCTCCCCTTTGATGTCCTCAACTGTGGCAGACTTCAGGTGTGAAAGAGGGCTCAGGCTCTTTTAGAATCCTGAACTGAAGGAAAATGACCACAGTAAAAGATGGGGCGATGTATATTTTGTGCACTTTGATCTTGCAAAGGTTGGAATGCCTTGAGGTAGTTCACCAGTGGCCTCTCACAGATGAGATGACTCAGCTGTGCCCTGAAGCCTCAGTGGGAAGATTCAAGTCCAGTGTTCTTTCTCATGGAAACATCATGATTAGAAGCTTAAGGTCAGACACCAAGATAGTCCCTCAACCCTAACGAGAGGCTGCAGAGCAGAGACTTTTTTTCATTCGGCTATCTACTGAAACTGCTACATGATAATGCTTGTGCATCAGAAGAGAGGCCTTTTCACAAGTATGGTCCCAATGGAGCTGTACTTTTCCTCTAAAACAGAAGCTGGGGTGGCTGTTGCAGGCAATAACATGGGTTTTTTTGTTTGTTTGGTTTTTTGGGTGCTAGGGCTCATCTGGATCCCAGACTATCCTTTTGATGAAAGACAAGCAGATTTCCACCGTCTCTCACTCCTGACCAAGCCAGAAGTCATCCCTCTCCTTACACAGGTGCAAGATGAGTGCAACAAGGCAGCCACCATGTCTCTGTTTAACTCGACGTTAGCTAGGCATGTCTGCTTAGAGGAGTTTGAGCAGATCCAAACCCAGACCCTCTCCCAGGTGAGTGGAGGAAATGTGGAGGTGAACATGTGGAGCAGCCAGCAGGGATGTCAGTGTGTATTAGACAGCTGCAGATTAATTCTCTGGAAACAGATGAGCTTTCAAAGGAAGCATTGTGGATTGCCAGGGAGAAATTTGGGGGTGTATGTCAAATTCATTGCGATGTAGGGAAAATGGGCTGAAAGAGCTCCCTAGTTAGCATCAGCCAATGCTGACCTGCTCTTAGTCAGGTGTTGAACAAGTGGCCACATAGGGCTACAGCCTCTTTCCTCCTCCTGATCTTTGTGCAGATAACAGTCCTGGCTGGCACTCAAATGGTTCCAGGTTTGTTTGTTTTTATTTCCCCATCCCTCTGGCAGCAAGGCACAAGAGCTTTGATTCCTCCTGAAGGGCTCATGGAGGTAATGGGTTTTCTACACTCTGTGTTCTTTATGTACTTAATTAAATAACTCTGTTTGCAATGCTAGCAGACAGACTAGGACAAAAATTTTCAACTTTGTGGTAACTCTCACCAGAAGATCTTCATGCCCTCTAAATGAAGGTAGCACATTGCACCCTGGATGTGGCCACATGGAGTAGGTGGCACAGGGTTACACAGTAAATCCATGACAGGGGGGATGTGCTGGTCCTTCCCAGTCCCATGCTGTTTCAGCCAGGCAGTGCTGTCATCTGCTCAGTGACGGAGGTTGTTTTATTACACACAAGCAGCAGTTGCCTGTGGAGTGAAAGTGACACTTGGTGGTATTTTAATAAATTAAAATGCTGCAGACTGCTGCTGCCCTTGGCTTCTTCTCCTCTTTCTTCTCACTTGTCAAGAGAAGACAACATTCTGTCCTTTACTTGCTCATCATACTGTCTCTCAACTTTTTATGAGGGACCCTGACACAGGCAGCTCCAGGGATACTGCTCTATAGAAAAGAGAACAAAAAGGAAATGCTGTGTATAAAAAGAAAGAATAGAACACTCCCATTTTTTTTTTTTAATACCAGGCTTTCTTTTTGTAGGTCTTTTGTCAGTGAAAGAGAAGCATGGCCAGGTTCGGATGCCACGTGTGTGTGCATGGTTTAGAAAGCTACTGTTTAGCTGCTACAGCTCTGAGAGAACAGTTGCCTTTCACAGCAGAGAAAGGTCCAGGATTCCCAGCTAGCTGCTAACCTCACCATATTCTTTCCCATCAGCCCTTGGAGGATTACACAGCTTTCTTTCTTTCTTTGCCCTAGGTTCAAATGTTTCTCAAGGATACTTGGATCAATACCCTAAAGACTGCAGTAAAGAGCAACCTGGGAGATTCAGGCAAAGACTGGTACAACCTGGAACAGAGCCACTGGGATATCTACCAGATGTCCAAACTGTGTAAGCTTATGAAGCGCATCAAATTCATGCTTCAGGACTCTGTGCGGTATCTGGTCCAGAACTCGCTGATCAGCTTCACCCAGCTTTTGCTGGATGCTTGCCATGGTATCCTGCATTGCTCAAAGAACATGGAGTGGGGAGATGATCTCATCAATAGTCCCTACAGGTAAGGAAGTTAGAGAAAAAAGGAGTTGAAAGAGCAGCAAAGTGTAGTGCCGTTATCCTTCTAACCACTGTTTTTACAAGCAGGCTTTGTGCTGTACGGGAGATTTAGACGGGGTTCTTTCCCCTAATTCGACACCTGACACATTTGCTTGAGTATGGAAGAGTGATCCAGAGCTGGCTGCAATGTTAGCACAGATTTCAAGTTACTGATAGTGATACGAGGCAGCCCATCAGAACAGAGGTCTGCTACTTCAACATACTGTTTTAAAGATTAGCCCCTTCCAGCATTCTCAGGGGAGCAAATAGCTTTTTTTTTTTTCTGGAGTCCAGGAAGAAGAATGCAAGGAGGAACAGGTGCTTAATTCCATTCTTAGATTAAACCTTGGGAGTAGGATCTGGCCTAGGATCTCTAAAGAATACCAAATTTGGGTTGTCGCAGTGCCTAGAATTTTATTCTGTTGGGTATTGATTTAAGGATTTTTGTCCTTCATAGTATTAAAAAAAGGAAGGTTTAGAAACTGAAAAAAGGAAGATAAGAAAAAACCCTGCCATTCGTGTGAGGCCTTTGGCCTTGAAATCAGTGGAATTCTTGACACTGATGCCAGCTGATCTTGAGCCATGCTAGTAACATACAAGATATAACTTCCAGAAGGTGTATTTTAGGAGTATATTGGAGATGCTGAATGCCTGGTTTGAAAAGTATCTGCAATCTTTCTTTAAAGCAGCTCCAGCTCTTAACATAACGTTATGACTTTTGGAGATTCTGGTATGGCATGATTGACACTTCCTTCACCTTTGATAGACAAGTGTTCTCCATGTCTTTACTAGTAAGTTCAGAATGCAGTGTTTCATACCTTCAACTGTGTGGGACTGTTGTTCTCTCCTTTGCTTTCCTGTCCAGTAAGCATCTTAATATCATCATGAGAGCAATATAATTGTGTGTCATTGTCTCAAGAAGAATCCCTGTTTGTCCTCCTCTCTTCCCATTGCAGGCCTCAAAGGAATCCACTATTTGTAACAGACCTTGTGCTAGACAGCAATGTCGTTCACTTCAGCCCCCCTGTGGAGAGCTTTGAGAAGTCCCTTGTTTCCCTGTTCGACAAGGGAATCCTGGTGACTCACACTGTCCCACAGCTGGAGAAGGTGAATTTTTCTGCACCAACAGGGATGTAGCTGGGCAAGTGTCAGTGCATTGCAGCTTGGCACAGGCACCCTTGAGCTTGTACTGAGGGAGAGAATTGCAGAAGGAGGTAGATGGGAATCCAGTTTAATTTGGGCACTGCACTGTGCTAATGCAGTTCTGTCCTGATAGGATTTCTTCAAGCTTCCCAACCCTGTAGCTATTTTATGAGGTTGCTGTCTCTGCTTTGGTGCTGCAGGTTCTGTGGAAGCATGTTCTAAGTAGCCTGGTTGCCCTAAGCACATGGCAGTCGGTAAAAGCAGGCTCATAAAGGAAATAACACCTTTCCAGTGCTCAGTCTGGTGCGGATCTCTTCTGCGTATGCATCCTTCCACCTGTTACTGTGAAAGACCTGTCTCCCTAGATCCTTCTTCTTTCGGGGGGGCAACATAAAACTGAGTAAACAATTCCCGACAGAATGTGGAAGGATGGACTGTGTGACTTACCAAAGGTGCCTGAGGAGGCATGGTTAGCACTGCTAGTCCTGAAACACCTCTCTCCTGCCTCTTCCAGTATGTGTTGGAGAACATACCTGTCACAGGCACACCCTTGCTGGACTCGGTGGGCTTGCACGAGCCAGAAGTGGAGGAACTACGTGAGGCTATGCGGTGTGCCATTCAGAAGACACTGATCCCTCTCCAAGCCTACGCCAAGAGATATGAGAAGTTCTTAGAGCTAAATAATAATGATGTCCACCACTTCTTAAGGTAAGTGGCTTCTGTCAAAGGCATCTTTAACCCAAATGGCAAGCCTTCTCAGAAGCTGTTATGTGGATGTGCACGAGAATGTGGGAACCTGTTCTGAGACCATAAATGTCCATGATGTGCTTCAGATAGGACATCAGGCATCCATCAGAACCAGCCTTTGGCCACAGGCAATTGTCTGTGGTTTTAGAGGGCACTGGTGGTGGCAGTGAGAATTTATTCCTGCCTCTGACAGTAGTCACATTCTTGTCATGTTTGTAAGTGTAATTGAAGATATCAATGTCCCTAAAAATGGATCGTCCTGTTTGAAAATGCAGTTAGCATATTTGACTCTGGCCTCCTTCAGTTATCCAGGCTGAGAATGTTCTGTAGAAACTAATGTTTTCTTCTGTTTCAGCCTCATTGTTTTCACCACCAAAACTCTTTGCACCTCTGTTGTCCTCTAGCTTCTGGTACTTAAGTGATCTTCTTTTTAGAACTCATGTTTTCTCCAAGCACTGAGACTGAAGCCCTTTTTCTTTTTTGTTATTCCAGCTTAACAAATTTACAAATCCCATTTGACAAATTCCTGTCTCTTCCCAGAAAACACTGAAGTGTGGGCCCTCCCCCAAGATGCCACTTGATCTTGCCCAGTTTACACCAGTGCTTTCATTTTGTGTCTCCCTCTTGCCATATTACCTCTTTCATTTCTTTCTTCCGCTCCTTTTCCGCAGCTAAAATATTCTGTGCTTTTATTCCACTCCGTGCTTCTTGTGCTCTAAAACCAGTTGTAGATTTGAGTCTGTCCCTTGTCTTGCTCCACAATAAAGTTCCTCAGCTACATACCAGTTCCATGTCTTCTCATATATACGTCCCCTGAAATTGAAGGCATGTCTACAGCGCTACATGGCTGTAGCTGCAGTGTGGGGTTGGCGTAGGCAGCCTGACTTCGTCTGCTTGGCGTTGGTAACCACAGCAGGGAAGACACTGAAGTGGAGCCTTCAGTGCAGGCTGGTCACTCAAATAGATGGTCTGTACTTGGGATGTCTTTGAGCATGGGAAGCTATAGTAGCAATTACAGCTAGCACTTGTGTCCTTCACTGTGATAGAAACACACTTCCTATGTAGGCATATCTTCAGTGGTAAGGCATAGAAGGCATTGGTACTGTCTCAATCTGTGCTTGCAGAAGTGTATACATTCAAATAGGTGCATGTTTTAATAACAGTAAACGTCCTCATTATTATTTTAATGTTGTGGTCCTTTGGGCGGACGCATCTGGACAAACTAAGAACAGCCTGGATGGTCAAATAATATTAAGGTCTATATTATGGTTTTGGTTTGTTGGTTTTTTTGTTTGTTTGTTTGATTTTTATTTTTATTTACAGAGACTACAAAGAGCAATGTCCATCTGCCCAGGAGGTGATGAGTATAGTAAACATGTACTTGTCTGAAAAGGAGAACCTGGACAGCACTCTACCTAGTTCTATTGTCATTGGTCCCTTCCATGTCAGCACAGAAGGTGTTAAGCAAAACCTGTCTGAAAAATACAAAGCACTTGCCACTTCCATGTTGGACATACTGGCTAAAAGCCTACATTTGCAGGTGGAGAATGTAAGTTACCTGGTTTAATAGATTATCTGTCAGTGTATCCTCTCGTGCTTTTGATGTCATTGTGTTTGTGGAATGACCAACTGGGGCCACATTAATGAGGAATTTTAGATTGCATCAGAGTGATTACTGAAAAAAAAAAAAAAACCCAACAAACTACAGGGGAGGTATGCAGATCAAATATTGCATAGACCTAGTAAATAACGTGCCTGAGATATATCTCTTGAGACAAAATTCTTCAAGACCTTGCTGTCTTACAGAAATGTGCTGGTGGATTGAAAAGATCTGCCTAGTAGACAACTGGAAGGTCCCTCTGCTTGCTCTGAGGATAAGTGGAATATAGACAATTGTATCTGCCAGAACGTTTTCTAAATATGTTTTTGTCATCATTTCAACTACCTACCTGTGGTTCCTCTTTCTTTGGCAGTCTTGTTCCATTTAAGCTCAAATGAGATGGATGGAGAAAGACTGTGGAAAGAAAAAGCTGAAACAGGACTGTGTACTCCTGAGTTTAGACCACCTTCAGAATGGGAAGTGGGTGGATCATGGCAGGTTTTCTGGCTTGCACATTAGCCATTAATGACTTTTTGATGGTCTTTCCTCCGCTGTGTCCTCCTGCAGATCTGTGATGTGTATGAAGCTGTCAGCTGCAAAATGCATGAGAAACCAAACAGTATTGAGGAGCTGGCTGAGCTACGGGAGTGGATGAAGGGAGTCCCTGAGCAGCTGGCTGTGCAGGAGGTAGGGATGGTCTCCTTATGGACAGAGGACACCAAGGGAAGTGAGGAGGAAATTTGTCAGTGCAATGTGTGGTGTCTCAAGAGCAGAATTTGGTTTTTTGGTGTGTGTTTTGTTTGTTGGCTTTTTGGGGGGGTTTTGGTTTTGTTTTGGTTTTTTTTTTGTTTTGGTTTGGTTTGTTTTTTTTTCTTGGATGTCTTTGCTTGCAATGCCATAAGGTTCCTGGCTTTTATTTTTGTAATTTCTAAGATTTGTATTTTTGCATGCACTTACCATGAATTTAAATATCCATGCGAAACAAAATAGCAGTTAAAAATCTTGCCTAAAAGACTTGTGTATGCTTTTTTCTACCTTTATGATCCATTCTGCATTTGTATACTGAATAGTTGTCGTCTAAAGATTAATGTCGGTTTTAAGAAGATATTTCTGCTACCAAATGTTCATAATGCTGCTAACGGATTTCTTCGAATAGGACATTCTAGTTCAGAGTTATTTCAGTTAAGAGTAGGTCTTCTCCCAGTTGAATAAATGGGAAACGAAGGCATCAAGCAGTAAGCTGATTTGTCTATGCCAAGGAAAGAACCTGGAGGATAACCTAAAACATTGTTTCTGTCCAGCACCTTATCCACTAGGTCACACTTCTTTTCATTCATTTAGAATGGTGGTGTGATTGTTCACAGAACAAGGGTTTGTAAATCCATTCTCACTGTTCACACAGGAGAGAATCAGCCTACATCACATTAAGCTTGTGTGATTAAACCCTTCAAAGGCACCTTATGAAAATAAGGTATAGACCAGAGAGTTGGAATCAGTATGGTCTAAAGGTGTCTGGTTTTTGTCTTTCTCTCACCTTGTGCAGGAACTGATTGCCAAAGTCATGGAAGATTACAAGGTCATGGAAGAATTCCTTTACAATCTTACTGAAGAAGATTTCAATGACAAGTGAGCACAAGGCATTTCTCCTACTGTCAAAGTGGGATGCTTTGCAGCAATTACCATTCTTAGTGCTTTAGGGGCTATGTGTCTATCAGGGGCTCCAGCAGAACTTTTAAGTGCCTCTCAGGCTATATGAGCACTAAATTCTTGAAATTAAATTTGTAGAGAAGAAGTGAGAGTTCATGTTGCTGGCCTGGGGCAAGGCAAACTGGTAGCTATTAACCTTTTTAACATATTAAAACTCTTTTCACTTGGATTTTTTGGAGACATTTGCAAGGTCTCAAAGTGCATAGTTTAATCTGTGTCTGAAGCTGAATGAACACTTTCAAGGTAGGAAGATTCCCAGGGTTTTCATAGGACTAGGAAGGAACATGAACCCTTTATTCATCACTGCTTTTCTTTTCCATGCAGTCTCCTCTGTTTTATCCTCGGCTATGTTATTCAGATTGGGGCCTGACTATGCCCCAGTAGTAGAGTCAGCTCAAACACAGTTGCACAGCTTCTAAACTCAGCTTAGCCCCAAAACATATCTCATGTGACATGAACTTGGTCTATTGTGTCTGCAACCTGAGTGAGTCTCTGTAGAGTGCTCCTGAAACTAGAAACACGGGATGCACAGTGCAAGAATCGCACCAAAGCTGCAGGAAATCGCCTCGGCTCTGTGACAGCTTAGCACAGAGGTAGCTGTGTGCACACTGACTGGACCTGGCACATGCAGAACTATCAGGAGATTGCTGCATCCCCAGGTGCTGGGAGGGGTGTAACCTGGAGTGTAATGCTGCAAAGCTTGCATCTGGCATTGTGCACAGAAGCTAACAAGTCCAAATGGAGTAACAGGTGGGCTATGGCTGAGCTGTAACCAGGAAGCCTGCCTTGGCATGGGCAGCTCCTTTGTGCAGCCTTTCCTGTACCTGCATTACACTCCCCAGGGCACTCTGGAGGAGCCTTGCTCTCCAGGGCTTCACTGCATCAGGGTTACCCTGGCCCCTCGCTGCCCTACAAACAGGAGACTGGCTTTTTTAGTAGCCCTGAAAACCTACAAGGCAAGAGTCTGACCCCATTTTTTTTCAGTTACTTGTTGAATACATTCAAAGACAGACATTCTCCCTGGATGCCAACAGTTATTTTGCTGTCTGCTAGCTTTTCAGCAGCTTACTGGATTTGTTCCTTTGAAAAGGCCCTCCATTTCTCCCCAGCCCTCTCCATTTGAATAGCCTGGTCACAAGGACTGCATATCAACAAGAAAAGCTGGAAAAAAAAAAATGTTTTGTTGAAACCACATGTGTTACTGTTGTTGTAAAGCTTCCTGCTTTGGTGGGAGTTGGCTTTCTCATTCTGCTATTTTCATCATTTTAAACATGCTCAAAAATCTTCTCTCTCTCCCCTGCTGTTTTGTTTGTGGGTTGATTTTTTTTTTGTTGTTGTTGTTTTTGTTTTGTTTTTTGGTTTTTTTTTTTCTTCTGCTCTCTTGTTATATCATGTGAGTGCAGGTGGGCTGCAAGTTACTGGCCACTGAAAATAACTATGGAAACTGAGTCCATTCGGCTCCAGCATCTGGAGGATGAAGACAAATTTCGCAAAATCCAGGTCATGGATCAGAATAGCTTTCAAGACAAACTGGAAGAGATGCAGGTATTAAGCCACTAACAATAAACTGTCAGGAGAAGGGGCCTTGTAGCTCTTGTGGTCAGCCAGGTGGGAAACTTTCAGATAAGATTTTAGTCAGATGAATTTTTAGGTCAATGTATTGTTGGACCAAAAATTATCAAACCACACACACTTTATTATTATTATTATTTGGAAGTTGGGCTTTTGATTAAGAGTTTCATTTTTGTGTGAAAGACAATACTCTTTGGAGAAATACTGATGTTTCCCTTGGAAGGTGTTCACTGAGATACAGTATTCCAGTTCTTGGTGCTCAGATAAACCATACACCTTCTTTTTCTTTCTTGTGCACTCAGTTCCCTGCAGAGCATTTCCCATGATGTGCTACCATCAAGGGGAAAAATACAGCATTCAGTCTTGGAACTCGTCTTCTGTGAAAGACCCTGAAACGATAGCAAACTTTTGGAGCTGAGATACCTCTGGTTTCTGCTGAAACAGTCTGAATTTTATTTTTCACTAGAGATTCTTAAATACAGAAAAAAAAAAAAAAAGCCATTTGGAACAGCTGTAAGCAATGACCTAGGTTGTCTTGGAAATAGCCTCCCAAAATGATAATACTGCAACACTGGATTTAAAAACAAGCAACAAAAAACCAACCAACCAAAACAAAACAACTGAAAACAAAAACAAACCAACCCCAAAAGAAACAAAAGCCATAAACAGATAAAACCAAGCCACCCAAACAGAACAGTTATTAGAGAAGCTCTGGACATGTGGTGTTAAACAGTGCTTGGAAGCAGCCTGAGTGACCTACTGCAGTTACCATTATCATTTCCCTGGTTCTCTAACTCATGAAAGTATAGATGCAGTAGCAAGAAATTTGGGCACAGACTTCTTGCTCCTACTCTTTAGGGATTAACTGTTGTTGCAAAGATGAAAACCAACTGGTCATCACATTTTCAATTTCAAGCACCTGACCAGTGGTTATCGCTTATCACCACTTTCATTGTGGTCTAAACAAGTAGTATTGGACTGGAGGAGGTGAAATTGGGAGGATAAAAAAACTTGCCTCTGAATGCAACAAAGTGCACACCAGGAAGCCGAGATCTCCAGAGGCAGCACTCTGCTTCAGAGCCACATCTCATGCCTGCTTTTTTTTCTTCCAGTTGACTGTAGGTGGATTTTCCATCCAGGCAGATGTTAACCAAGCTCATGAGTTGTCTAACAAAGCGAGGGAGGTCAGGAAGCAGCTGAAGGAGCTTCAGAATTTGGCAGTTCTCTACAACAACAGGGAAAGAATCTTTGGGATGAAAGTTACTAGTGTAAGTGTCATGTCCTATACCTACAGGATTCTAATTTTTGTTGGGCTTTCTAGGTGGTAGGTAGAGCAAATAATGAGGCATGGTTCCTCAGGAAGGAATCTGTCACGCTAATTTGGTTTATCTGATGAACTGCTCTGCAGTCCTGTTGAGTGACTGTGCTGCTCTATCCCTTCACTGTGCTGTGGAAGGTTGCTCATGGGCCTGGTATTGAGAGACTTTGGGATCACTCGGATCTGAGCAATGTTAATGAGGAGGAACTGGATGGGGAAGGCCTTGAAGAAGCAGTTAAGATGCATCAGTTCTGTGAGGCTGTTCCTGCAGTTGTATGAAGGTGACTGAAAGTGGTTGCATAGTGGTGTGCAGGCAGCCGGCTGTGCTTGAAGCATAGTGCATTATCCTACGGCAACAGTTTATATAGTTGCAAACATTCTTTTTGCCTGTAACTGTTCAGCTGCCAATGAATCACTGTCATGCACATCCAGCCTAGTCTGGCTGCAGAGTAGAAGTGGAGTTCATGTGATCCTTTCCTACTTCTCAGTCTAGGGTTACTTCTCCTTCACTGCAAGGAGCCAAGTTTCAATATGATGTGCAGTGTGTGCTTTCGCTGACTGTGTGTGGACTGCATCAAAATCTGTTCATTCTGCAGCAGAGCACTTCTAGAGACCAGTGGAGAGAGTGCTTTCCATGCCAGAGATATGGTGCAGGCACAGCTCCACTGCGTTCATTTTGGCCTTAATGGTAAAGCCTTGCTCTGCTAGTTGCTCTTGGTTGGAATCTCTGTTGTGATCCCAGGAGGAGATAATCTGATACATCCTCTTGAAATACACATTTTTCTCATTGCTTGTTTGAGATTCAGAAAAGAATTATGCCTTTTCTGGCCTGTTGACATTCAAGCTGTTGTCCAGAGGAGGATACACTTGTTGCTTATGCTTGCTTTTTCTTTCTTTCCAAAGTACAATTCACTATTCAGGATGGTTAAGGACTTCCAGCCATACTACGATCTCTGGACTACAGTGTCAGACTGGGTACAGTGGCATGAGAGCTGGATGAATAATTCTCTCATGGAAATAGAGGCTGAGCAGCTAGAAAAGAATGTCAATGACTCTTTCAAGACAATGCGGAGATGTGTGAAGCAGTTCAAGGATTCACCAGGTAGATACACAGTCCGGGGAAGGGAAGTTGGTGCAAAATCAGTGTTTTGATGTCGGGCATGTCACAGAATGCTCTTAAAAGGGATTGTCAGGTCATCCCATGGTTGTGTTGTGTGCATTAGAACCATCTGAGAAAATGCTAGCGGACTTGATTTCCACCTTTTTTCTGGAAGTGTGGTGATTCACATCTAGATGCTAAGTTTGCTGCTTGAAGTACCAGTTTGGCATGGAAACACCAAGCTGCAAATCCTTTTTATGCCTAATTCCCAAGATAGTACTTAAATAAAAGCCACCCTCTTATGTTGCAGTTAGTATTTACTCATTTATATAAAGTAAAATAATCCAGACTAGTCAGAGAGAATTACTATATAGCCCTGTGGCTAGACACGTGGGTTTAAGCTCTTATACAAGTCAGGCAACAAAAGAATTTGAATCTGGATCTTCTAGGTGCTGTTTTCTTGATCAGTCTTATTTCCTCTATTGGCCAAAGAGCTTAATGGACAGGCAGAAGAGATATTGGTGGTTTATTTGGGTTTTTTGGGTTTCTTTTTTATTATGAATAAAATGAAATTACAAAATCTGGAAATGATCTGTGGAATGTAATAACTATTCACCTTCCTGCCTGAATGCATGTGAAATGCAGATGATCACATCTACCCCTTGCAATTCACATGAGGGTCTTTTAGTCATGGCTCCTAGTAAAGCTGGAATTGAGACTTCAGATATAGCTTAACTTCCCTTCTGTAATTCTCAGAGATGCATTGGTCATTCTTCAGAGCTAATTCTAAAATCTCCTGCCAGATGGCTTAGATTGAAATATATTTTGCAGTGGGAGACTTTTGATTCATCCTTTTTAACTTGAACTTGCTCTTAAACAATGCCGTGAATCAGCCCCAATGGAGGAGGTGATGAGTGGATGAGTGAGTAACTATGAATCATTATGGTAAACAGAAATACTAAGAATACCTGCTCACATTCATTGCAATATTCCTTGGCAGCTGGTAAAATACATGTTTCATCCTTGAGCCTGCTTTATCTTTGCGTACCACCCAGCAGGGAGTGTGAGGTGGTCACATCCTTGCTATGAGTGTGCAGTGCGACCACACAGGGTGCAAGAAAAGGAGGCACGTGCTGTAGACACACTTTGGAAAGAAAGCAAGTCTTGTGTTCTTTGTCTGTCCATTGCTTTACCCACAATAGCACAAGCTGAAAAAAGGCAGGATGTGAACAGTGCAGAGACCTGGGCTTTCAGGATGTCCCCTTTCCTTGACTTTGTCTTTCCTGTAAGGCAGAATTACCTTTGTCTCTGGTGTGGCCACAGGCTGGCAGGGCCTCTCCTGCGTGCTTTCCATTTCCATAGCTGTCTATGATCCTAACCTACTTCTAGCTCCTATGTATGGTGTCCATCTTCTGTTTACGGTGGCCTGAGCTGGTGTGTGAGAACTCGCAACCCAATCTTGTTAAGGAAGTGAAGATTTTGGAACCAGATCTTCCTTAGACTAGAGCTTCTAAGATATCTATTGGCAGATGGTATTTCATCATGCTTGGGCCCATATTAAGGGATTAAATTTGTTTGCTTCTCATCTTCTGGTGAGCTATAGGCTAAGGCACTTCTGCTTCACATGGACTTGCCCATAACAGACTTCTGGTCTGCTTCTGGGAGTGGGCTTGAATCCATGCTCATTAGCTATGTAGAGAGAGCCTCCTTATTTCAATCTGCATTTTCCAGTGCACTGTCCTGCTGCTTACTTACCCCATACCATGTGTCTACAAGCACATCAGGCTTTAGATGACTTCTAGGAAATTCCTGAAGGCAACTTCCTCATACGTTGTTGTTACTGATGATGTTCTGTTTTTCTCCCTGAAAGCCTGCCAGAGCATGGCAATGGAGTTTCAAGACAAGATTGAAGAATTCAGGCTATACATCCCCTTAATTCAAGGACTGTGCAATCCTGGTATGAGAAACCGTCACTGGGAGATGCTGTCGGAAGATGTTAACGTCGATATCAAGCTAGAACCTGGTCTGACAGTTGGTCGCTGCTTGGAGATGAACCTGCTGGACCATATTGAGAACATTACCAAAGTAGCTGAGATAGCTGGCAAGGAATACACCATTGAGAATGTGAGGAGAGAGGAGGGACTTGCTCTGTCTGTGATTGTTTCTCAAATATCTTTCTCCTGAGCAGGCAGTTGTTGCCTTAGGTGATGTTCCTGTTGTACCAGAGAATTAGACACATTCTGCAGCATGAGTGAAAAGGCCGCTGCCCTTAGGGGAGCAGTGGCCATGCAACCCAGTTCACACACTAGAAGTTGTCATTTCACCTTGGGTAGAATTTCAGTTGTAGCATAATGCTGTCTAATGGTTATGCTGATCCACTGGTTGGGTCTCACAGCTCACTGTGGGATTGGTGACTTTAACTTAAAATAAATTGTCTGCATTCTGCCATTCAATCATTATGTCAGGGAGATTAGCTGTGGCTCAAAATGGAGGTGGCAAATCCACATTAAATGTTCAGGGAAGACTTGCTAGCTCTGGAGATTCATAGGTTAGTTTTTCAGCTTCAGTTCACCAGTTTGAATATGACCTAAGATGGTCTTGATTGAAAGTCGTTACCTTCTGGCAGCTTTTGTTCTCTGAAATACCAGGCGAGTTCCCAAGGGATAACTGCCCCTTTCCCAAAGCCGTTGTTAACCATAATCATTAACAGGCACTTTGCTGGCAGCCTCTATGCATCTTACTGGCATAAATGGGCCTGGAGATGAAATTGCCCTTTTTTTTCCCCACTCAAGGTGTTCCTTTCAGGACAGCTTTGAGGTGTTTAGTCCATGGGCAATGCAGAGGAAACGTGCTGTCACTGAGTGTGTCATGCATTAAATACACAGCTGCAGTTTCCAGTGGAATCCAAGAGCAAATTCTGTAACTTGAGTTGTGTAAGCTGGGATAACCATTGCATAATGAAAATTCAATTGCTTGTCTCTGTGTTCCAGGCACTCAACAAGATGGAGAGTGAATGGAATTCTATTTTATTTACTGTGATGCTTTACAAAGACACAGGTACCTTTATTCTAAAAAACACCGATGAAGCTTCTCAGCTCCTCGATGATCACATTGTCATGATTCAGAGCATGTCTTTCTCACCATTCAAGAAACCTTTTGAGGAAAGGATGAACACATGGGAAAATAAGCTGAAGTTGACACAGGTATTGGTTTTGTACCCACACACGTGGTGAAGGCAGGCAGCTGGGCTGTGCTGCCATGTTTGAACATGAACACTGTGCAGTTGCTGCTAGGGAACTCTAAGGACAACTATCAAGAGAATATCAGTCTTTAGGAAGGAACAGGGCCTGTCAAAGCTGTCTTACTCTAGTAAAAGAGGGGTTAAGCTCAGAGCCTTATTCTGCAGACAGCAGTGATGAAATTCCAGCTCTTTTGCTGCTTATTGCAACACTTTTTGTCAGGGCCAGGACTTTTCCATTGCTGTGAATAGTCCTACTGGCATCTCTAATATTATACTAAGTGGACCTTACAGATTCTTACAGGCCCTGTGAAATCCATGCTAATTATTCGCATCTCAGTGTAGATGTGGAAGACTGCTGTTTAGAGCAAGATCTGTCAGACTGTGCCAGCACTTCTTCATTAAACCAGAGCCTGAATGCTCAACACCCAGCAGGACTCAGACAGCAGAACAGTATTTTGCTGCAGGAGAAAAATTCCAGTCTGTCTGGAGAACTCTGTGTAAATGCTGGTGTTTGATGCACGGCAGCACTGTTATCTGTTATTCATTACTACCCCATTCTGTTTATTGGTGCTCACCATCTGGGGGTGCTTGGGCCATGGGCTGACAGAGCTCTAGCCTTGCCTCGTGAGGATATAGAAATGCTACTCTAAGCCCGAAGGCAGTAGGTGACATGTGAAAATTCATATTTTTTACTGTGTGGTTTTGGCTGTGATGTTACTGATGTTTTCACCATGCCTTTCCTACCCCTTCTCTTGATTGCATTCGTTCCTGTCACTAAAGGCCTGTGTATCTGCTTCTGGGAAGTGGCTAATCAGGGTTAGCTGGTGGGAGTGTGGCCAACACCATTGTCTGTATTACTGGAAAAACCCACCTCTTGCTAGCTCAAGTGGCTGCCTGTGCTCAGGGAATGGTACTGCCATGTGACTAAGGCAGTCCAAAAAAGAGTTAAACACTTGAGCTGGTTTGCAATATTGGGTGGATTCCCCATATCTTCCATACCTGAAAATGGAGGAGGACAATGTTTTTCCAACATAATTCTCTTGGTCCTTTGAATGTCTGACAAACAGGGTTTCCTGTCTAGTGTCTAACTTAAATATGTAGCTTTTCATTCATTTTTATTAATTCAGAGTGTTGTTTGAAGATATTTAATGGATTACTCTATAGGCAAGACTGGGGCTGAGGTATATAAGGCAGGAGAGAGGATATAACATAATTACAGAGTCTGGTGTATTTTATTTGTCATTCTTCTTCCCTCAAAAAGCTCTGTCTCTTTTCACAAAATAAAATCCCGATCTAACTGTGTGCTTGCATTGTGCCATCTTCTGTACAGAAACACTACCCACAGAAATTTGACCTGGCACCACAGAGTCCCTTTGACCTTTACTATTGGCTTACATGTATTTCTAAACCACCCCCGTTAAACTAGGGGGTGCTGAATCTGATGCCTGCTGGCAACAGTTAGCAAAGGGGATTGCTAGGAAATTGCTAATTATTTGTGAAGGAAATTCCAGCTCCTGACTCTGCAGGTAGATTTTAGAATTGTGTAAGGTTTAAGTGCAGCATCACCTCTTTTTCTTTTTTTTTTTTTTTTTCTTTTTTTTTTTTTTTTTTTTTTTTTTTAAACATTCTGGTCGCCAATTTTGATGGTTTTGTTTAACAGGTTTATTAGAT
>JAAGNO010015018.1:2287-12887 GCA_033439905.1 Ceryle rudis
TCTCTTTTTCTCTTTCTCTTTTTCTCTTTCTCTTTTTCTCTTTCTCTTTTTCTCTTTCTCTTTTTCTCTTTCTCTTTGTCTCTTTCTCTTTGTCTCTTTCTCTTTGTCTCTTTCTCTTTTTCTCTTTCTCTTTTTCTCTTTTTCTTTTTCTTTTTCTGGCATGTTAAATAAGGACTGCAGGGAAAAGTCCATGTCTGGTAGTAGCCCAGCTTCTACTACCAGAAAAGATGGGCTGGGAGTGCAAGCTCTGATGGTCTAACCCAATGAAGATCCTGAAGTGTAGTTTGGGCTCTTAGCTCCCTGAGGTTTGGAAGGATCAGAGCATCATTGTGCTGTGCTTGGTCCAAACATCTGTGAAGACATAACTCCTGCTCCAGAGACTTCCCAGTTTGACACTCCGATCCAGTAAATGTCTACAGATGTGCACAGACGGCCTCGTGTGAGGAGGCTGATGCAGCTCCGTAGGACAAGTCAGATGCCTACCGGCTTGCGGGCCAGGAACCTGCACAGCTATTGTCACATCTCTTTCGAGGGGATTATTACCAGGTCATCCACTTAGTTGAGATATTGTCAAGTGACCAAAACTGTTTTGCCTTCCAAAAGTTCTTTTTTGTCTTTCCCTCTTCACTCCCCCCCCCCCGCTGCTTTCTTTTTGTCAATGACCTTTCCTTGTAGAGAGCAAAACAAAACAAAAGCGCATTTTCCTTTGTGCATTCCCGCTGTCTGTAATGCGGGCTCTTCCCAAGGGGTGCTCCTGGGCTGCCCAAGTGTTCTGAATAAAACCCCAGATTTCATGTCCATATAAGTAACAGGAACTCTCCAACTTCCATACTTTTTTCATCATTTGCAGTGTCTGCCTATGGATATTACCAGTTGGTTTTCTTCTTCTGTTATCGTGTCACTTTGTTACAATGGAATAAGCTTAAATAATAGAAAAACATTTTAAAATCGTAGAGTAAAAGCACAGATCACTAGTTTGTTTTAGATTATAGGGGGGTTGTTGTTTTCCTTGAAAGTTGCCTCATGAGATAAAGTTCCCCAGCTCTTGATTAGTCCCAGTAATACCCTGGTGGTTAATTGCTTTGTCCGTAGGTCAACAGGCTGCTATTTCAGCCAGTATCCCCTTATGAGTTTACAAACAAACAAAATGCTTTTGTTGCCTTAAGCCTATGAGAGGATGAGAGTAAATGTCACTGTTGTCAAATAATTGCCATGATTGTAGTCTTGCAACAGAAGTTGCTTGAAGTATCAGCAAATTATCTTCAGGACATAATTTCTTTGTTTCTGTAATTGCCGCCTCCTGAAAGTGCTGTTTGTGTTGATTATGTGCTCACGGGAATTTTAAGTTAAAAAATTGCAAGTGAGATCTGGGCAGGGGTGTGTTTTAAAGCTTGTGTATGGATTTTAAAGACAAATACCTAAATGTAGACAAGGAGAGGGGGTTAAAAACAAAGCTTCCCTGAGGTGTGACACTAGATACCACTCTTTGGAAACACGTGTAGAAATGCAGCAGTCTTCTGAGACTCAAAAGAGCACCTCAGAGTTGAAAACTCTTTTTAAAAAGTCTCTAACTAAACGCAGCTGCTTTCCACACAGCAAGTGTCTTGCGAGCCAGAAATATCTAGAAAGTTAACTAATACAAAATGAAAAGTGCAAAATAAAAAGTGTAAACCTCTTTTGCCCCAAGCCCTAGGAAAAAATCCTCTGTCGTCTGCAACTTTTATGCTCAGACAGTTGTGCGTGTTTTTGAAATTTGGTATCTTAAACAATTTTCAGTCCTCCGTGGGAGCTGCTGTTAATTTCAGCTGCCAAGTTGTGCGTTTTATCTCCTGTTGCAGCCAGGTGCTCCCGTCTTGCTGGAGGTACCCAGGTGATAGGTGCTGGTACTTCACCGGGGAAGCTGCGCCCCGAACCCAAAGAAACGAGGCAGCTTTTCTCAGGGCTGGCCTCAGCAAAGCTGGAAGCTCTCACACCCAGCCTCGCGTAGGTGGAGGTGTGACAGTGATAACGCAACTTGAGTTTTGACAGTGACTCCTACATATTGAAACACTTAAATGAATAGCAAATGAAGTTGTTTGATTGTTAAGATGTTATCTTTGATTCAGATTTCTGCTTCTAAAAATCAGCGAACCGAGGCTGTTTTCTTACAATATTCTCATGCACTTGACAGCAGAGGGAAGGTTTATGTGAAACCCGAATCTGGTTATAGGGTAGGAAACAGTTTCTGGTGCTAATGGTGGTGCAGCACTGGGAGGGCTGTGGAACCAACTCTTTAAAGCAGAGCTTGAAGAAATTTTGGGTTAATTGGGGCTGGGGCAGCAGTTGAATAGTTAAGTGACCTCGCAGGGCTTCTTCATCCTGCTTTCTTTTTCATTCTCATCGTGGAGATACTGAAAGTCAATGAATCTGCTCATTATACGTGAAACAATCGTGAAGTGAATAAATGAGAGCAATCGTCTACGACTCTTTGGAAATAACCACAAAATACTGGTGTCAGCTGAAGGATGCTTCTGTAGGTTTGGCGACTGCAGTTTGATGTACGTTATGATGAATGAAAAGTGCTTTGAAATTCCCAACGTTTTACATTTGGTGTAAAATTTCATGTGGTCAGGTGCTGTAGAAGGTGTTATAATATTTTCTGTCTGTTCACAAGCAGAGTCACAGGCCCCTCCCCTGGCCAGGAGTGTGGCTTATGAGAGGCTTGGTCGTGTTTAATGTCTTTTATTTGGGCTGAAATGACAGAATGGATAGAAGGGCTTTGAAGTTCACTGGGGTGGAAAAAAAATAGAATCATTTCAGCTTAAATAGATACCACTGGTGTGTTATGTAATAATAAAGCTCTAATATTACCAGTATTTAACAGTAAAGTTCTTTTAGGCCCTCTTGGGAATATAATGTAAACCAAAAGAACTTGGGTATATTTGGGATCTAATACAATGCAATATTAAAAATGGTGCTCCGCCAAAATCGAACGGCTTGGGAAAAAAAAAAAAAGGCAGCTTTAAAAAGGAACCCATTGGCGAGGGAAAGCAATAATGCAGGCATATTCTCAGCATACTTCCACGCCAGCATCCCGTAGGGAGGAAGATTGCTTTCCAGGATCTCCTCCTGAAGTGGAGACATTGGAGTGCCACTGTTTCCAAGTAAATCCGCAGAGCAGCGTATGAAAGGAAACGGCTGGTGACGTGTGAAAAGAATCCCATGGTGCATATCGCTGAGATGCGCACAAAATAGAGGAGGATGGTGAGTTAGATAGGATACCGGAAAAAATAACGCAGAATGGTTGGCAAAAGGAATGAAAAGCCACATTGCTCCCATGGAGGAGGAACTGACCGGTGCAAATTCATTGTGGTCCCAGTACGGTGTTTCGGCAGCGCTGTGTACGATGCTTTTTCTGATGTGTTTCAACAAGTCATTAGCTGGAGTTCATGCCGAAGGCATGAAATAGGCTCTAAAGCAGAAGAAATCTTAGGTCAAGTCTGCTTTGTTGCTTCCACTGAGCTCCACAGAGTAATTGTACTTGATATCCTCTCTTAACAAAATCCCTCAGAGAGCTGCACTGAGGCGCTGGTTGTGTTTGATCAGTGAGGTGCTACAGAGCCACCTTCACAGGAGACTGCAGAACAACAAAAAATGGTCTTTTGCAGGAAATATCCTGTATCCCCGATGCTGGTGAGGTCTGGGCAGCGTGTCCCTGTCTGCAGGATCGGGACAATTGCGTGCCAGCTCCATAGCGCTGGTCCAGGCGTGGCTTCTCCCGCCCGGGCCTTTCTGCTGCGCTGGAGGCAGGGAGCCAGGGTATGTTTATGGTGCTTTGGGAATGGCGAAGGGAAAGGAGCTCTGTTTGGCCTGGGTGTCAGGGAAAGTTGTTTTATTTCTAAAAAATAATAATTGAGGCACTTCACCGCATGTAAAGGCAAGGCACAGTCCTAAAGAGTTCGAGCAAAAGTGCTGGTAACTTTGTGCAGATGTTGCATGTTTTTTGTAACTGCTGCCGATGCCCCGTTCTGCCTTGCGTTGTACAGAGACATGCTTTCACTCACGAACAGATATTTGGGACTAGCTTTACGTTAAGACTTAGCCATCCCAATATGCAATGGTAAAGATTCCAAACTAGATGAGTTCTTGAGAAAACAGTTAGTGGAGGCCCGGTGGAAACCTGCGTTTTATTAAAAGTTTTTTTTTCAAACTGGTCAGGTCATACGTTGAAACTGATACTGCACGATGGCTTCCTGTGACCTTCTGCTCCCTTCCTCCAAGGGGTGTCAGTTGTGCATACTCCTGTCCTGTTCCCAGATGCTCTGTTCTGTCTGCAGCAGAGGTCTGAACATCTGCTCCATGCGGATCTGGGAAAGAGCCGGAGTGCTGAAGCTTTGTGTCGGAGCACAGCAGCAGGCCATGGGAAATTAAAAGATCAGAGATAAGCAAGGAAAAATTGCACGTTCCCTCCAGAGACTGGAAATATATGAGGGTCTGCTTTTCTTACCCTTAGAACTTGGAGATTATCTTTGGAAGGATATGCACTTCCAGATTCACAGTGGGAGCGTTCCTCTTAAGAGACAGTTGTTTGGTCCTCCTCTGACAGAGCTGGCACAGGCCCTCCTGAAGATGCTGAGCCATGCTTGGAAAGATTGATGGTGCAAGGGTAATGTGCTGCCTGAGAGTGTCCACATCGTGGCCAGTCACGCAGAACATAATGGCTACTCTTTCAGATCAACTGCTTCAGTGCTGAGAATACGTGCTGGAGAAGGGGGGATTTTGTGATCTCTGGGGCCTTATTTTCAAACCTCACAAGGACCTTTACCTCTTACCACATTTGCTTGGGAGAGCCGAGCACTTCTCAAAATCCCTTCAGAAAGGGCACAGGGTGCGAATCAGTCCAAAGGCTTCAGAAGACTGGTCAGGAGAAATGGAGCTGCTGGAGGTGGTGCAATGAGTGAGAAATTTGACAAGAGCCCTTTTTAAATCATGTCTGGTGGTACTTCTTGTTGGGCTAATACCACTTTGAAAAGAACTTGTCTTTGTATTTCTGTCTCCTAACCACATCTAGGTAAAAGGTGGGAGTGGCATTTGGAGGGAAAAGTGCTGTCTTTTGTTAGCCCAGCTGACAAGCTTTTGACTGCAGAATGTGGGCTTTGACCTGAGAGCAAGGGTAGACCCTAATGAGGCCTAATGATATCCCCACCACCTGTCCTTATTTCTTTAAATTGTTACAACTGTGTAATGACCATTATTTGAAAAGTAATGGCAAAGCTTCCAATAGCACATAGATCAATTTGTGCTAGGCAGAGGCTGCAGCTTCCTATTTTGTTTTGTTTTCATCTAAGCATTTCCTTTAGAACAGGCACCATAGAAAAGTCATTGTAACACTTGCGAAGTATTTTCAATTACAGTGACTCTTCCACCCTCTTCCAGAGAGCTTTTGTCTGCTTTTTGAACAGAAGGTGAGTGTCCACGGATAGGATTGTTCTTCCTGAAGGCTTTGGTTTAAAAGCAGGTGTGTAAAGGTGGTGACATGTGTAAGGACTCTTGGGTAACAAAAAAATGCTAGGATGGTAGAATGAACTGTACAGTATGGTGATAGGGCTGGGCTGATGGACATCCAAAAAAGTTTGAAGCAGGTACAATAAGGGCATAGGAGTCTTGATGTTCTCCTAGGAGAGTCTGTTGGTTGTGGTGAGCACTTCTCTTTAGTCTTCTTTAGACTAGGTACCAGCTTTTGTTAGACAACATGATGCACTGGCTATGTTTGGATAATATAAACCAGCTTGCCAGAGACGTTTTGTTGCAAATATGAACATGTTATGAACTGCTGGTTGTTGAAGTTCTTGAGATAGTCAGACATCTGGAAAAAAACCAGAAGAGCTTAGTCCAGGCTCAGTGAGGTCAGGCGGGTGTATTCCTGACCTTCACTCACTAGAGACTGAAAGGGATTTGAATGTTCTCAGACAATTCGTGTTTTTGATGAAGCTTTTAAGTTTTCATCCCACTTGCAGAAAAAAAATCATCTGTGCCTGTGCTCGTTACTGCTCTGAGCTATGAAGTGAGTGCTAAGTCACCTTTTGGCTTGGTTGGAGGAGGAGAAGTGCTGTGTCAAAATGCTGTCGTTGTGTTTGTAGAAGTAGCTGACTAAAATGGATGAGCCCATCTCACCACCTCAGCATCCATACCTTTGAACATTTGTGTGATACGTAACTTGGAGAGGGGTTTTGTTTTGCATTCTACTGAATGCAGTTTCATGAATTCAGTCCTCAAAGGTCAGTGTGATTGTGGACACAGTGGTCTTAAGGAGGTAGAAGCTTGGCCCAATGACTAAAAATAAAAAGGAAAAAAAAAAATTCTGTGTTAGAACTAAGATTAGATCTGGTTTTGATCGAGAGGTCCTCTTTGGAAAACTGGTGGCTCGCCTTTCTCTTCACGGAGAGGCATCATCTTGTACAGTGAATATCATTTTGCGCCACCTCTATGGAGTTGCTGTACACCTGAGTGCTGTGGAGTCTACGCTGTATTTACAGCAAGTTTTGCCTCTCCCAGTTTTTCCTGTAGGTCAGTTATCACGGCTGAACATCTCTTCTCCAAAATGAACTTGGCTTCGAATAAAAGGGAAGCATCTTTGTAATTGTTTTGTTTACACTGAACCATTTGATGTGCTGTGTAACAAGAATTCTGTACGGTTTAGTTTTCAGGTTTATTTTGTATGTTAATTATTCGTTCCATTTGTTTTGATTTATTTTTTGTTGTTTTTAAAATACATTCTCTCTCTGAGTCTAGTGAAAATTTGTAGCATAATGGAGACATCTCTTTTTCCAGATGAACCAGAAGAAGCTGAGAGCTCACCACCTGAGCTCTGCTTTCCGTGTGTTTCACCTAGAATTACAAGGGGTCATTTGATTTGCAGTTGGTTGTCAAAGAAATGAATTTATGTCATTAAATGCTTTCAAAAGGCCATGGAAAAGCACTAGGTGCATCTTCACTTCTGACCATTGACTTACTATTGTAGTATCTGGAATCCTTTCCTCTGAATACATTTAAAGCTCTTCTCCAAATGGACAGGGAAAAAAACCCCAAAAGATTCCCAGTTTTGATTTGTGTGCCCTTTCGTTTTTTTCCGAAGAGTAGAAAGTGCAGAGCTCCCCTGAGAGCTGAGTGGCCGTGGAGGGCTGGGAATATCCCACAGCCAAGAAGCTGGCAGCAAGAGGGAGGCCGGTAATTAGAAGTGAAAATGTGGTAGTTTAGAATTAACTATCAGCCAGTGATTACATCTGAAACTCCAAGTGGGCTTTTCCTTTGTTCAAGCTCTGTTTGGGGCATTTGATGGTTTTGCTACTGCTGAACTGGAGAGTTGCGTTTGCTCTAATTAGCAACATGCCAGACGTCCTCCCAGAAACTCCGGCTGGTGCAAAGCGGGCCCCGTTCTAGCTGGTACGTGCTGGCTTTAGCCTCTTCATCGGCTTCCTTTTAGTATCTGGGGCAAACTTAGTGATGTTGCTGACAGCTCTGAATGGTCCGGAGTTGTGGTTTGAGAGCATGATCTTTTGGCCCGGTGCTGAATCAAGCAGTTCGGATTAACTGGGAATGCTGGGCTGCTGGCATCTCTGAGGTTGAAACACCTCATGGTCACGATAAGGCATTTTTGAACTGAGGGCCCCTTACTTTTAAATTCACTTTTCTTGGCAGTCTTTCAGAGCCCACGTCTGGCAACCTTTGCAAGTGAGATGCAACAAGCCTCATTTATTTTAGCTATTGGTCTGTCACTGTGTTTTTAATTTACTGTAATTTAATAACTGACACAATGCTGGAATAAATAAATGGGCTGTGAACATTCTCATAGACTTTGGAAGTCCAACTCAGGGCAAGATTTAGCTTTTAATTAACACTGTCCATGAGGTTTATTTTTAAAATTGTATCATTTCAAACAAGGAAACGTGAAATTGAGTAAGAGATGAATAATGGAAACCTGGTGTGGGATACCAGAAGGTGTTCTAGTGCGTATGGTAGTGGAGCACAGCCCCTTCCCCAGCAGAGCAATTGGAGGACCATCGTAGCTCTGGAGTCTGTTTCTTCGAAGTTATGGGTCATTCCACTGCTGGGCCATAAGCTGGATGTCGTTATCTCTCCCTTTATTTTTCCTGTGTATGATATGTTGCAAAACATGTTCTTAATGATTTTATGTGAGTATAAACCAGATTTTTAATACAGCAAAGAGCTTTAGGAAGGCCTTGCAATGCCCAGCTAAAAAGACCTGTTGGAAGGGTTTTGCTTTTTAGCCCCTATTGCTACATAAATTCTCCAAAAAGAGGCCCAGGCAAGGGAAGAAGCTGTCAGGGCGTCCTCTCACTAAACACTGATCTTGGTCATTAGCAACATTCTGATTCATCAGGGATCAAAAGATGATGTTCTCCTGGTTTGCGTCCACTATATAGTGGGAGATGATACTTGATTTGCCATTTTCCCTTTAAGAGTCTGTTTGTAGGGTGTGATTTATACACTTATACTCTGGTTTTGTGATTTATAGATCTTTTTTAATACACAATCTTCTTTTAAATCCTATTTCTGACTCTTACAACTGGTTGTGCAGTGAATCCTGTGCAGTAGGAAAAGGCTCACAAAACTTGAGAATATTTTATGTGCAGAAATTTGATGTTCCATATGGAATTCTCTTAAGATCTTTGGTCTCTTACTTTCCATAACAGCAAATATGGTCCAGATATGAGGAGCACTGTGATCAACCCTTTTCATTTCAGCCTGAGAATTACAGCCAATGCCAGACTGAATTGCTTTTGGTTTAATCTGTTGGTTGTGCTGTTTGGGGTGAGCCGGATGAGGTTGGTCATGAACAGCCCCGTTCCTTTCTTCCTGAACTGGTTTTAATGGGGATCCATGTTTGGCAGTGGTCACACTTGTGTCTCTCATTTCCAAATCTGTGTATCTGTGATGGTCCTAATAATTCTGGGAAAGATCTTTGATCTGTCTGGAAAATTTAAAAAGTTTCCAGCTGCTACTGGGGGAAGTGGGAAAAGGTCTTCCCAGTGTCAATAGCAGGAAAAGTTAATTTTCAGAGAGTTTGCTCAGTAAAGAAGGAATGACTACCTGCAAACTCACTGCTTTTCCTTGCCATAAGGCTCTTGGTTGGGTGAAATAATCTCTCAGTATGTGCCACGAGCGGCTCCTTGTAAATGTGGGACCTTTACAAGGATTTTGGTGAATCTGAACATCTAAGGCTGCTGTCGTCATTCATGGGGCCTCTTCACTTCTCTTATTTGAGGCCGTTCTGAAGACTCTGGGTTTGGAGCTCTTAAGCACCAGGCAAATTTTTTGGCCTGCATTATGTTTATCACAGGGTGCCTCTGGCCTAATGGTCCCGTCCAGCTTTAAAAATCCACGGGTAGCTCTCTGAGCAGCCCCCTTTTTTTCCAAGAAGATTTTGACTGAAGGCAGCGCAAATGTCTTATCTGGCATCGTTCTTCCTGTTGTGTCAGTAAACGAAGCTGTTGCCTCAGGCATTGCAGACCATCTAACAAAGGTCACAGCAGGGAGAGCAAAGGTATTGCTGCCTTTGGTTCAGGAAAATCGCAATGTGTAGAGTTTTACACAGCTCTGTACATTAGGTTTTTGAGTGTTGTTTTTTTTTTGTGAGCTGTACAGAAATCCCCTACCCAAACCCTGTAACTGTCGGATGTTCTCTTGCACTATTCCCCCCTGCCAGTTATTATCTCCTGAGATTATCAAGGGTAACTTTTGTGGACTAATTGTAATAACTGAAAAGGCCCGAGGGGAAGAATTCTGTCTCGACTTTGCAAGTAGGGGATTAAGTGTGTATATATTCAATGTAATTTGCTGAGAGGTGTCTATGTACATATCTGTCAGAAGAACTGTAAAAGCATTTGAAATGTTGCAAAGGATAGATAGGTGGTGATATGAAGGCTCAACTTTCTTTTGCTTTTGTTGCATTATCCCATTGAAGCTAATTTTATACTCTCTTTGTGTCCCCCCCCTTGCCTGTATAAGCCAGTGTCAGGCTCCTTGAGAAGGCACTTATGTTCTTGAAGGATTATGGTGCTAATTTAGCTTTCATTTCATCATATATCAAGGCCTGATATTATCCTGCTATTTGTTACTGTACTTTTACTGTAAATTACTTACACCAGAGATGGTTGGTGATTACAGTGAAGATGACTGAGGTGCAGGAAGGAAATATTAGCTTTTGATCTCTCCTTGCTTTGCTGTTTTAAAGATTCTACAAGTGGTTATGATCCTTTGGGGCTCAGCCAGTAATGCTGATTGAAATAGTCAGTCTGAGCAACAGAGCCTCACATTTTCTGCTGGAGTCCTTTAAAGAAGCCATGTAATGTGTCTTTGAGGAAATTTAGCAGGCAATGCTTTCAGTCAGCTAAAGTATTTCCCATGTAAAAGAACGCTTACTATGCTGGACTTGTGATGGGAAGTACTGCTGTGTCAGAAATAACAGGCAGGATTACAGAATCTCATTATGGTGGGGGTTGGAAGACACTTCTGAAGATGATCTGGTGCCACCCCCTGCTCCACCCAGCAGGGGCACCCAGAGCAGGGGGCCCAGCAGCGCAGGGTCCAGGCGGGTTGG
>JAAGNO010015021.1:0-46972 GCA_033439905.1 Ceryle rudis
CACAGTACCTTGCTGTATGGAGCCTAGATGAGATGGAAACTGTTGGTGTCGTGAATGGTGGTATAGGTGACATTGCCCTGGGGATGGCGAATAGCCCGGCTTGCTCGGATGCACCGTGGTTTTTTTTTTTATTATTATATGTGGAAACGCTGTGCAAACCTCTATTTGGGAAGGCATAACCCACGCAGGAGGCACAGCCACCTCCCTTCCGCGGCAAGAACCCGTGGGGAAGGCGGTGACCGGATCCTGGGGCGTAGGGGAGCGGCTCGGCAATAAAGCGCGTTGCGCGGGGGGAAGGATGGGGGTTGATGCGGGAAGACCGATGGGCGGCAGGTCCCAGAGCCCTCTCTGCCACCGCATAGCCAGCCCAGCGCTTCCTCGGAGAGGGCAGGAATTGGTTTTATTATTTTCTCTAGAAAAACAAACAAACAAACAAACAAAAAACCCAAAACAAAACGGACTTCCTAGAAAAAAAAAAAAATCGGACTTTCTCCGTCAACTGTCCGGTTCGGAGATATTGTGCTTTTGCCGCAAACCAGTGCACCACTGCCCGGGAACGGGGCAGGAACTGAGGGGAGCGGTCGGGGTTCACTGGGGATTTGGGGATTTGTAGCCGGGAAGTTGGCGGGACCCAGGGCAGATCCGGTCCCACGCGTGTTTGCAGTGGCGTTTGAGCTGGAGATAACCTGGCTGCATGAGGCGGCCGCTCCTTCCCCGGGCTCGGGGGTACCGCCGGCGAGGCATCCCCGGCTTTGGGCACTCGGGATCGGCAGCCTGGCACTGGCTGGGGGAGGGACCCGGGGGAGCGGGGAGGGCTGGGCCACCCTCGCAATTAGCGTTGCCGCTTGTCCCCTCCGGCTACAGGCTGTGCGGGACCGAGGAGCGCGGCTCCCTGCCGAGGGCCGGCGAGGGAGCGGATGGGTGCCCCTCCGGGAATGTGTTCGTGTCGCGTGTTCGTTCGTCCCGTCTCCCCGTCCCCCCCCCGCCGCGGGTACCTGGCGCGGGGCAGCCCGGGCGAGCAGCTACGCCGCCTCGTTGATGAACAAAGGCGCGACCGTGTTTGTATTAATGCCCCCCCACCCCGGGGGGGCTTTGGGGCAACTTTCCCCCGGGCCGACTGGGGCGTCTGGGCGGGGCTATGCTAACCAAGAGGGCGTGGCCTCACCCCCGCGGCGGCGACTTGCGGGCGGCCATTGGCGGCGGCGCCGCGGCGTGGGGAGGGGGGGAGCTGTGACGCGATGCAAATGAGGGGGCGTGGCGGAGGCGGCCACGCCCCCCGCCCGCCGGGGCTGCGGGGCTCGTGTTCGGCGGCGGGGACAGTCAAAGTGGCTCCCATAGGGAGAGACGGCGAGTCCGCCCCGGCGCTGCGGGAGAGGGAGGGGGCGCGGGCACCGGGAGCCCCAGGGTCTCCGTCCGGCTGTCCGTCCGTCCGTCCGCGCTGCCGCCGCGGGTGCGCCCCTCTCGCTCCTTTCCCGGCGTGCGCCCGGCTCCGGCAACTCGCTTCCTGCGCGGCTGAAGGAGGGAGGAGAGAGCGCTTCGGCTGGGAGAGGAGAGAAGAAAGAGGGAGAAAAGAAAGAAAGAAAAGAGAGAGGGGGGAAAGGGGGGGGGGACTTGCCTCTCTTGTCACTGGAAAATGACACTTGATGTAGCAGTGCCTGCCGCAGCTCCCGTTCGTCCTATTGTTTCTTAAATTGCCATCAGAGATTTTTTTTTTTTTTTTTTTTTTGCCTGCTGCCATCTGAGGGGTGTCTTCATACAAAAAGGACTTCAAGTACTCCTCCGGCTTGCGAGCTCTGCAACCAGCCCCCAGCATCCCGCCAGACCCTCCGAACACCCAAACAAACTGCACACGCAGCAAACAGCAGCAACAAAACCGGGCTCTGATTGCCTCTGGATTTTTTTTTATTTTTTATTTTTTTTTTAATGTGCGTGCCTGTGTTTGTTCTCTCTGACTTGCTTTGATTCCAGAGATCAGCTGCAGTAAGAGAAAAAAGGGCGAAAGAGAGAAAAAAAATCCATATATAACAGTTCGCCTGGCGATTTTATCTTTTTTTTTTTTTTTTTTTTTTTCCAGCAGCTCTGGCAGGCTTTCTTGCTTTAAAGTGTAAACTCTTTCATAGATAGGACTATCAGCCAAATGTGAAAGGAGTTCATAAATATTCTCATCCCTTGGAAAGGGACTGTATACTCTGCTGTCTTTAATATTTCAGTTCCAAGTAACATATGTCAGAGGCTTGAAAGAAAAACATGGGAAAACATCACAGTTAATACCCTTTCCATGTTAGCTGATCCTGCAGATATAATCCCTGAAATTAAAGAACTCCTAATTAACTCAGCTGTTGGCCCTCCTATGTGTGTTTTTTCATCTTGGTGTGGACAATTAATAAATGGGATTTGAGACCTATTTTGTTCCAGCATCACTGCCAGATTTAAGTACGTGAACCTTGCTCTGACTTACATGCAACTGTTCTGTTGCTTCTGGTAAAAGCACTGTCTAAACCTTTTGTGATGAGCACCTTTTTGACCTAAAGTTCAAAAGATAAACTTAGTTGTGCAGGTGAGTAGAGGTTAAAAAAACCATGAAGGCAGAGCTTTACCGATAATTTTTTATAAGAACTAGATGTCCCTGAGACAACAGTTGGATTTTTATCATTTTTTTATTGGGGGGGTTGGACTAGATGACCTTTGGAGCTTTTTTCCAACCCAGGGCATTCTATGATTTTATAATTGTTCCAAAGGAGTTTGATTTTTCATTTAAATATTATTTTTCCCCAACTTCATCTTCAAATACAGATATGTTGAGCTACTGCACTGCTTTGGTTTGTACACTGTCTGTGGGCTTGGGCCTGCTTTGGGCTTGGTGCTGCCCTTGGTGGTCCTTGCCCAAGCACCTGCAGGCTCCCGCTGTGGGTGGGAAGACTGGGGCTGAGAACAAGTATGGAGATACAGGCACTCCTAGGAGCGCTTTTAAGGGTGCACATGTGAGAAAGATGAGGCTTTGTACAATGTTTTATTGACGCTCAGGCTTTGTAAAGGCCACCGTTCCTGTTCTGCAGGCATGTTCACCTACCACAAGGACTCACATTGCCATTGGTTCAGCAGCTTTAAGTGCGATAACTATTCTGAATTCCGATTGGTTGGAGCTGTATCCTTTTATGTCCATTAGACGGTAATAAACGAACAGCCATTCAGTGAGTTGCTACAGGGATAAAATAAGGCACTGATTGAAGCTCATTCAGATGTTGTATATACAAGTGTGTTCCATTTTAAATGTATGAAAAGAATGTCATTCAAGCAAGTGAACTACAAATAGGAAAAAAAAATGGGGGTATGTGGAAACGTGGTACGTTTTACAGTTAGAAAACGCTAGAATAAAGATTGAATGAGCAACATTTTTATGTGTAAGTTGTAATATTTTGTATACTATACCACTGAGTAAAGAGAAATGAGCCTTTATACATTAATATTTCACTTAAGCCTCTGTTGCCTGGTATGTGGCTTTTTTTTTTTTACTTGCTATTTTGAGAATAAGTGTATTTCCTAGGTTTTCCGTTGTGCTCATTTATGCAATCCCCAGGCAACTGATTAATGATAATATATGCTTATAACTCTGCTAAGATGAGATGATGTCCCCATTTTACTGATTGAAATTGGACCACATGATTGTTGTAGGTCTCTTCCAACTGAACTATTGTATTCTAATGAGAAGCTGAATAGTGAACTGAGTTCTTATTTTTGGTACAATTTCAAATTTGTTTCAAGAGATACACTTATGTACTAGCTGATGAGCTGTACTGACAGTGCAGGTTTGACTTTATGCTTTTAGACTTATTCAAAAGAAGGGGGAAAAAAAAAAGCTATTTGGAGCTCTCTGGAATTTTTTGATTTAAAAATACCTATTTAGAGTTCTCTTTAAAAACTGCTTTCATATGAATACTTTGGAACTATTCTAGAAATACCTGTATAGAAAACTATAATGAAGATGCTCAAGTGTTCTGTAAATGTGCATCATTTGACCACTTTACTGCTTAATTGTAATACAAAGTTGCATTTGAAATTGTCAGTCCAAAAAATTGAAATAATTTCCATTCCTTTGATTTGTTTAGCATGAATTGGAGTATGATGAGCAAAATTTTTTAATATTCTTTCCAAGTTATTTAAAATACTAACTGTAATAAGGATGTGTGGAGTTTGCCCTTAACATTTGACATGTATAGCTTATGGGACTTGCTGTATATAATAGCATCACCTTGGATATTCGTTTCCCACCTTGCTGTTACAAGAAATTATTGAGTCCTCCCATTGTTCCCTGTGATCATAACACACTTGTAGGCATCTGTGATGTCACATTAGATGACCTGTTTCAGATTATGCCCGTAAGTATTAAATTTTTAAGAGGCTAAATTACTGATTTAAACTGTGTTATATTTAATGTTTGAATTACACTGTTTGAAAATAGCCTCTTTTTTTTTTTTCTCCAGCATGGGCTCATAAAGTCTCCTTTTCTTCCTTTGCAAACAGAAATTCTCCATGTTTTCTAGCACAGCAGAATTTTTGCTAATCTAATTGAAGTTAGAATGCCAAAATCCAATATGAGCATTCTAGACGTTTTTTGTAGTAAAAAGAAAAATGTAACAGTTTATACTGCAATAAAAGCAAATGAAAATATATACATACATATTAATTAAGCAGTGTGTTTTTCTTTGTGTACACATTTTGTATATCCAGCTTTTTCCAAGACAATTTCTGTACAAAGTAATGATGCTGACACATCCTTGCAAAGTACTCAGTTTTGTAGATTTACTAAAGAGTTTTCACTTACATTGTAGGAACTAGCCCATGGACTAAGTGAACTTCTGTCCCATGAAGGCAATGTCGAAGAGGATTTTTACTCAACCTTTCAGGTCATTAAATGCAGAATTTAAAAGTGATCCTCAAACTTGCTCAGTAATTTCTACCAATGTTTCTGCAATGGGGTGTCCTACTACTGCATGATTGCTGACTATTTGGAATACAACTGCATGAACATTAAAGCTTGCTTCAAGACCAGGCTAGTCCTGGGGCTTTGGGCTGGCCCTGTTATGGGGCTTTAAGGTGTAGTCCCCTGGCAGTGTAGGTGGATCTGAGTATACGAATGTATTTTTCAGTACTAACATTAACTCCTCTCTTTCTCCAGGTTTTTCAGGAAGAATTTGGTGTTATAAAATCTTACAACTTAAGGCCAAATGGAGATAAAATTCCAGTCACAAACCAAAATAGGAAAGGTATTTCAATACATAATAAATACACGTATTTGACAAATTTAAGTTTGTCCTTTTCCTCCTTCTTATAAGCCTAGATTTTCTTTAACAGTGTGAAAATTAAATTACTGTAGTCCTTTCTGGTATGCCTACCAATTTAATAGTATCTAAAGGGAAATGCATTCATTTTTATTAATTCAGTGCAATTTGAGAGAGGACAACAAATGATTATTTAAAATTATTATGATGTAACAAAATAAAATGGTTTTCTTTTTTAGAATATGTGCAGCTATATGTTGATTTTCTTCTCAACAAATCAATCTACAAGCAATTTGCAGCTTTCTATTATGGATTTCATAGTGTCTGTGCTTCATATGCATTGCTGGTAAGAATAAAATGAAACTCCACTTTTGTTTCAAATATGTGACAGTGACATATCTAGATTAAACAAAGCAGTTGATTAATCCAACATAAGCAGAAGAAATTAAGCAGGTAATCAACTGTTCTCTGTAGTGTTTCATTGAAAACACATAAGTAAAGCTCCATAACTTAGGTTTATCAGTGTGCATTCACAGACACACTTCACAGGCTCTCAGGTGAATGCTTACAAGGATTCTCGGTATTCCCTACACTTACGAGCAGCAGAACAACTATGTGTGCTCTCGAGAGACTCCTCTGAAAACATCGGTTACTTTTTGAAGGAAGAACACACGGTGAGGTTGAGATTAGACATTCTTCCACATTGAGTTCTGTGTGGCTCTTGGAATGCCTTTTGTAATTTACATTCTCCCATGTGCAGTAAGAAGAGAAAGAAGGCAATTGCAATTTGCATGACATTTTCTTCATTCCTGTGAAATTAGCCAAGTATGATGCACTTGCAGCAAAGTGAGATGTGACTAACTGCAAGGACAGTTTGGAAGGAGACTGAAAATTCACTGAAATGCCATGAGATACTTTAATGCAATTTAAAGATGTTGTAGTAAATGAAGAAGTAGGTTCTGCAGGTGTAAGCTTAGCGGCCATTAAACATGGTTTATTGTTATGTGTATTTGCTTTGCACAGCAGCGGGTACAACTAAGAGTCAAGTTCTGACAGCAACTTCTGCTCATCAGCCTACACTGGGACTTTTCAGTGTAAATGAAATGGAAGCTGTAACCAAAACTGAGATCAAGACCCTTCCTCTGAATTCCATATGTATAAACTTGATTTTCTTCCTGACCCATTTGTAATCTAACCAGATGACAAGCTAGTCAGTGTAATAAATGTAAGAATAAAAAAGAAATGAGGAACAAAAGAAGTAAGCTAAAATAGGATGTTATTCTCTAATTTGCTTTTTACTACATACAGTAGTAAGAGATTCTTCCAAGTATTGAGGAATTAATCATCTATAAAAATTCTTTTTCTGTAAATTATAGTTCTGAATTATATTTGTTTGATTTTTCTGTAATTCCAAAAGAAAAATTTAATCTGAATCTAGTAGCATCATTTCTCATTAAAAAACAAAACAAAACCAACAACAAAAAAACCCTTATCATTAATTTCTGGCAGCTACTTCGTCCAGAAGAAGTTGAAATTCTTGTCTGTGGCAGTCCTGAACTGGATATGTCTGCTTTACAGCGAAGTACCCAATATGAGGGCTACCAAAAAACTGATCTTACTATACGGTAGGCTTAATTTTGTTCATTCTGATTACTGAGTTTAAAAACGTCATAGAATGGTAGGCCATTGGGAGTAATCTCTTTAAGGATAATCTGAGAATGACTGAAAAACTATTTCCAAATTTGACAAAAACTCTGTTAAACTATCTGTAAGAAGGGTTTGGTCCTTAATGGCATAATGTGTTGCTGAATACCTTTAAAAGGTTATGATCAGATTGAAATGGAGATAGTTTAAAAAGAGCAGCTTCAAGTCCTGCATAGTGAAATCTGAGTTTATTTTTATTAGCCAGTCTTCTAAGTAAGCTTTTTCTCTTTTAATTCTATTTTATACTAAGGATATTTATGTTTTTGTAGAAAAGTGGGATTGGGCGGCATTTGACAAACATCATACCAAAATTCATAAAACATTGTACCTGTCAAGCCTCTAGCAATTTATTTAACCTTGGTTATTAGGATACTACTGATGCCCCTTATATTACATTAATTAAATTCTCCATAAGTGACATTCATCATGTAGTACTTGCAGTTGTATTATTAACCTCATAGTGTTTTGGCATGATATTACATTTTACACCATTTCCTTCTCCCCTTGCCTTCAACATAGATACTTTTGGGATGTAGTACTTGGATTTTCTCTCGACCTTCAAAAAAAACTGCTACATTTTGCTACAGGAAGCGATAGAGTACCTGTGGGAGGAATGGCTGATCTGAATTTCAAAATTTCAAAGAGTGAAACATCCACTAATTGGTAAGTAGTTTTATGGATTTTTAACATTTTTTTTTGTTCAATTATTTCCTGAGAGCCTTTGTCACTCTTGAATATCTTTTTAAAAAAGAGCAAACTAACATGTAAGGAAGAAATTGCATGGACTACTTTAGTTTGTCTTCAGAATGTTATTATACCCATTTATTGATTGCATAAATTTTGCAGGTGACCATCTAATAAAAATCTGATTCTCCAGTCGATGTTTACATTTTAGGCCAGGAATTCTTTATTTCTAGAGATTCCTTACATGCTTTCAATTCAGATTTGTTTAATCATTCCTAACATTTTATGACAGCCAAACTAATGAAAATACACTGTGAATCACCATGATTTTTTCTGAATTCATTGAGTCTTTTTTGCTTAACAGCCCCTGTAGTTGCAGAAAATGCTTGCATTCCTTCTTGATGATCTGAATAAGAATTTTAGCATGAGATGGTGTGGCATTCCTTTAGGGCCTCTTGTGAGTAGTGTATGGCTGTCTTAGAGGTTGCTCAGAAGAAATAGGAACAAAGCAGCCTTGTAATTTCATTGTGAGGCTTAAATGGTTCACACCAAGTTCTTATGTTTCTAGTAGTGTTTTAGTTTGTATTGAATTGACATCAAAAATTCCACATATTTTCCAGCTAGTATTTTCCTTCTCAAGATTGGAGAAAGTCAGTTTAAAGAATTCGGAAAGCTTTATTGAAAAGCTTACTGCTCTGAAGCTTACTGCTAAGCAGTAATTGCTGCTAAGCAGTAATTACTGGCTTTACCTAGATTTCTCAAGCATTTAGAGTAATCAAAGTACTTTGATGGAACTATATTTTTCAAGTCAAACTCTTGTTGGGTTTTCTGTGGAGAACTGAATTAAATGCATAAACAAAATTTTGGGGTTGTCTTTAACTTTGGCTTATCTCATTACTGTGGTATTTCTAATACTTTATTCAATGAGCTAATTACTGGTTCCCATAACATGTTAAGGGTCACAAGTTTTAGAAATTTTTCAGTGTGTTAGGTTAATTCCAAATGTGACGTTGAGCTTCAGCTCACTGTTTTCCTCCTCCCCGTCCTCGAAGTAAACAGTTGTAGGACAAGTCTGTATCCTCAGTGCTGTCCTGCATGTCACTTCAGAATATAAGGGGCAAGAAGATCCTGTAGTTTCTCCTTGCCTGTGGCTGTGAGGACATTACTGATCAAAAAACAAATGCTTCTGCTATTAAAGAACAGTTCTCATCAAACTAATCTATTGCAGCGAGGAGCAGTTTACAGTGTTTCAGTCAGGTGATATATATTAAAATGTAGCTCTCAGAAGAGATTCTGAACTGAAAGCATTGATATGGCCAAGACCAAAATTTGTGAACTGTTCTTTTTCCAGCTCCACTGAGGCATCTGTCTCTAAGGATGCATTTTACCAGGCTGAACTCTGAGTTCTGCACCCTTACAGCAAACTGTGATCCATCTAGGTGTCTCTATATATACTGCAGGACCCACCTTCCTCCTTCATGTTGTAGATTCTGATTATACCCAAATTGTGTATTTAGAGAAAAACTGATTTTGAAATGGTGTGGTAGCTGGAGTTTCCAAAACCTGGACAGAGATGTTTCCATCTTAAAGAAGGGCAGGGAGGGAGTTGCAGGCCAACAAATTCACCAGATGTGCATATGACCAACATTGGTGTTAGCTGTGTTCAACAGAACCCAAGCCAACAGCATAAGGATAAGATTTTCTTTTAGAGTATTTATTTAAATATTGATTAACTGAAAAAGTGTAGGCACTTGGCAGTGGTCGGCTTCAATTGTATTATTATTAAAGGTGTTTTGTTGTTTCTTGTGGGTTTTTTTAAATGTTTTAGGTTACCTGTGGCCCATACCTGCTTCAACCAGCTTTGTCTCCCTCCTTACAAGAACAAGAAGGAACTGAAGCAGAAGTTGATCATTGGAATTTCAAATGCAGAGGGTTTTGGTCTAGAATAAATTAAATACTTCAAGAACAGCATTTTAATGTAGCATTCACTCTCTTCTAATTGTGCCTTTAAGCTTTTTGTTGTTATGTCTCTTGATACTGTGCCCATTTTACCCAACTTAGATTTTTTTTTTTTTAAATTAAATATGAAGTGTATGGGGTTTTTTTCCTGAATGGCAATACATTTACTGCTTGCTTTGTCACAGTAAGTAGCTTTCTTCGTACATAAACTTAGTCTATTTGATAAATGAAACCCAACTAAGACAATTTCTAAGTTGTTTCCTTTTTTTTTTTTTTTTTTTCTTAATAGCACTTTATCATCAATCATCCTTTACATTATAAGTATCCCACTGGAATAGAATATACAGAATATTTCCTTATTAGCTGATCCCAGTGGAAGAATGCTTTCAATTAACCTGAATAATAGAAAAAATAGAACATACAGCATGTAGCCATATTTTCACAAAGGCAAATAGGAATTTTAGTCTTTGTAAAATGTATGCAGTTTTAATATTCTGGTTTTCCTTCTCAATGAAACAGGCTGTTTAAGAAGCATGTAAATAACTGCCTGTGAATGAATAGGATTTTGATAGTGTCATTTACTGCTAAAAAAAAAATTTTTTATGATTGAGGTTTTAGATGTTCTATATTCAGCTTTTACACTTGACTGTACAAGAGTGTTTAAAGGTACTTTTTTTCAGCGTGAGGGCATTCAGGTTCAAACTGCAGTTATTAGACAACTTGTATGTTCATTCTTTGACAGCAAACTGACCAGATCTACCATAGCGTTATAGTAAACAAAACTAGATATTTAAAACAAATTCCACATATGGGAAAATATTTCAGGAAAATAACTAAATCCACAACATATGGAAAACTTATATAGTGTATCATGCTATCACTTTTTTGCAACTTTTTTGAAAGTTTTAAGTAAGCTGTGACAAAAGTGAATACAATAACATTTTAGAAGAATATTGATGCTTTCATTAACTTGAAGGCCAGCATTTAAAGACAGTGTTTTGTGGGTTTCACTGCACAATTTACATGAAAACAATTCTTGGTATGGCTGCTCTGAGTTAGTAAATTAGGAGCTGGGGGGGAAAAAAATTGTTCTAAAATGCAGATGTAATTGTAAGTTTGGGTTTTATTCATTATTTGGAAAGAATTTATCAGCATGCAATATAGTATTTTTTTATGAATAGCTGCTATGTGTTCTATAGTTTTGTTTTGTTTTTTTCTTTTATCTGAATGAGGCACAGGTCATTCGAGACAGTTTGGCATCTAATTTCTCAGCTTTCCCCACTGACAACTTCTGGGGTATGGATGTTTAAATATCTTGTAGTGTCTGTGCTTGATTACTTATTTGCAATAAGAGTAAAATATTTTATTATTCTTGTTTCCCTTCTCCATATTATTTACATATAGCCAACAAGTTTACATATGATGAACAAATTAATATGCCTAATCCATAGTTTCAAAACTGTTGTGGATTTTCTTCAATAGCTAAGTGTAAATTTTATTTTATCCTATTTCCTAGAGAAGGTACCGGTGAATTTTACTTTTTTATTAAAGCAGAGATAAATAGAAGGATATTTTAAAATATTTGGCACTGTATTCATTGTGGTTTCCTTGAAACCAGTAATAAAATTTCCATTTACTTCAGCCTGGAACAAAACTAGGTTAGCACAGAGAGTGTTAAAAGCGGCGCTTCAGACTTGTGCATTTTACATTGTATCTCACAAATGCAGATTTTAAAATAAATTTGAATTTACAGGATTTCAGATGTTAAGAAATAAATGAAACTTTGCATTGAATGAACTAGATAGCTTCAAGCAATGTTAAATTTCCAACAGCTGAATGTGGATGTAGGTAAGATACCTGGAAATAAACACATCTCCCCTTTCCCCTCACTGTAGAATTGGATTCATGAAAGGCTGGCTTATGAATAAAGAGCTATACAGTTTATCTGGAAACATGGCAAATTAGCCAAAATATTTTTTTATGGCTTAAGCCCACTTTTAATAACTATTTATCTATTATTGTAAAAATAAAAGCTTTATCTTATTTTCACTGAATTGCACTTTGCCTTGGGTTTAGTTTTATTTATTGAAGCTTTTTTGATTTACTGTGTAATATTACCTCAGAATTCTAAAAAGGCTATTGTATTTGCATCAGTTTTTAAATAAAGTTATCATTCAATGACATTTTATATATTTCCTGATGTTGATAAATTAAATAGTAAATTTTGTATTTGTTAAATGAAAGCATTGCACTGTATTTATGAAATAAGCATCTGATCATTTTAAAACTTCCTGGAACGATGTTTTGTTGTTCTCTTGTCGTTGCCCTGTAATCCAGCAAATCTTTTTTTATCTCCATCATTGTTTTGTAACATACAAAAGAAATCTGGTTTGTATAAACTTGTTCATTACTTAGTATCTATTTTTATGTATTAAAATTGTGCAGTCATTAAATCAAATATTTCAGTTTCTGGCATCACTTGTTTAATTTCAGATTTCCAAAACTGACCATAATGGGTTTAAAAGTATAATCAAACAATCTGTTTTTGTCTCATTTTTATTTTGAAAAATTTTCTTTACAGTAACAGCTTTGCTAAAATTCACTGAAAAAGACACTGAATTTCAACTACCAGACATACACTCGGAAGTGTACTCCATATTTGTAGCCAAAATTACAAATGTTCCAGTGCATACCATGGCGTAATAATGCTGTAAAATATCATGAATCCTCAACTTAATTTTCCTTTTTTTTTTTTTTTTAATTTCTTCAGTTGCAAGATTACCCTGAGGTACCAGGAGAGATAAAGCCAAGCTGTTACATGTTTTCTCTTTTTCTGACTAGTTTCAACATTAAAATTGATCAGGGCAGGTAACAAGAGCGTCAGTGCTTTCCAATCACAGGACTAATATCTAACGAGATTCAGACTTCTTGTCTCCTTTGTACCACTCAAGTTACCTACAGATGGCAGTAAAGGTGAGAGTTGAAACCACTTAACTGCATATCAGACTTTCCTCTTAACTAACAGTAGATATTGTAAGTACAAATAATGAAGAAAAAAGCTGTCTCTTATAAACATGTATCACAAGTAATTTCAGATTTGCAAAATCAGCAAATACACATTGGCTTCTAGGAAGCAAATGTGGAGAAGGGAGCAGCAGTTGTTTCTGCCTAGCATTGGGTTGTAAAAATGTCCTGGTTTTTCCATGAAGAGTTCCCTAATGTGTTCCTTGGATCAATGAGAGACTCTGCCAAAGCGTCAAAGAGAGGAGATTGTTCCTGATCTCTGAACAGTCAATAGCCTCAAGACTGACATTTTGAAAGAGGTTAGAAAACCTAGTTTACTCGTCCTGTTCCAACCAGGGAACAGACGGCTAGTGCTGGGGCTTAAAATTGAAATGCAGTATTTCCTTTAGATTTATTTTTTTTGGCCCAAACTGGTGAGGTTCCTTTGCTGTAGTTCTAGTTGATGGTGATACTAGTTGACTTGCTGAAAAAGCAAAAGCTATATCTGTTGTTATTTTTGTTATAGCTGTGGTATTTAATATTCCTTCAGAATCCTTCCTCGACAAAAAGACATATCTTTCAAAGCCTCTCTTTTCATGTCCTGACTGGCAGACTGTAAAAGCATGTGTTCTACCATCTACAGCACCTATTTGTCTTCCAAGAAAATCGCTTTTTTTGTTTGGGTCAAGTAATTTCTTTTTCTTCAGGATCTGTGCTGTTTGGTTTCTTGCACTTGCTAGGAAAATAATAACAGGAAGGTTTGACTGCCAGAGTTGTTTCACTTATGTTCTAGAAATGTTCTGATTCATAGTCAGGTGGGGTTTGTTGTTTAATTAATGAGCAAAAATGGGCCCTCAGAGATTGGCACCTTTCAAATTATTAATTAAATTCTTATTGAAGTCTTTAAACCCCAATGGACTTCTGTAAAGTATAACTGGGGAACAGGTATGGCAAGGTTTATAGTTTGATATAGTTAGTGCATTCTTAACTGTAAAATGTGTATTTGATTCAAAAATAACTTGTCCTACAGCCTACCTGGAGGAAAGAACTCTGAGGTCAGGGAAGACGGAGAGAATTTTGTCTCTGAAGATCCGGTAGAACAGTTGTTCATTAAACTCTGGAGGGGTGGGAAGAGTTCATGTAAGTTGGGCAGTGCCTAACGTAAGTTCAGTTCTGAACTCTTCTGCAGTATGAGTGCTAAATAATACCTATATGTGTAATAATAGGATATCAACAGTAATGGTTTTGTTGCATGTTTCAGGAGTTTTATGTTCTACCACAGCAAGGCTTCATTTACTGTTTTTCTTTCAGGCATCAATTTTTATGATTTGTTATTTGTACTGAGTGATGAAATTTTTACTTTTGATGCAGTATTTTCTTGAGAGTTGTCCTGGATTGTGTATATGTTTGATGGTCAGGTTTAATTTATAGGGTTCTTGTTTATATGGTGCTTTCACTCTATAGCATGCTTTCATATTGACCAGCAGAAATGCATCCGTTCTCACAGAGTCCTTTACACTGGTATCTCTGGCTGCTACCACACTTTGGATAGCAACAATCCAGCCTCCAATGGTCTCTTCAGGCCTTATCAGAACAGAACTGCTTGTAACTGTAAATTATTCAAACCAGCTTGTCAATGAGTGCATTTATTCTAGGTACATTCCATCTCCTTGCTTTAGCAATGAGCTAGAATATTCATTTATTTTACTGCTATTCATTTTGTGTCAGCAGCAATATTGTGGAGTGCAGAAACTGTATTTTGTCCCCAGGAAAATCAATCTAGCTGGACATAAAGTAGCCAAAGCAGTTCTTTTGAGTTTAAATCCCACTGTTTTCAAAACAGCTGGGTCTTGGTTTTGGTTGTCTTCTAGTGATATTATATAACCTCGCACACCTTACTTTCAAGGGCTGTGTTTGGCAGTATGTATACAGCTTGGGAGTTTAAATAGTTGACCTTCATTAGTAGGAAGACATGTTCTATGATACTAAATGCATTATATGGATTCTTAAGCATTTTACTTCATTAATAGAAAAATTAATTAATCGTGGCAGGTAATGGGACCTATGTAAAATAGAGATGAGCAGAGGAAAAATTTGGTTAGTAGTGGAGGAGAAAAATCTACTTTCTTATATCGTAGTTCTATAGAATTGTTTTGAGTTGCAGAAAGCCAGTTTTACTCCCTTAACTGATAACGTTTAATTTTTCTAGTGATTAATATCTTAGAGAGTTTAAGAATTGAAATTATTTTCCTTTAATTCAGTCATGTTAGATAAACCTAAACCTTGAGAAAACTGCACTATTTTCTTATGTGTGCCACTGTATAGTATTACTGCATTGTCTAATTGTACTGTAATCAATTACTTGTTCTGCATCTCTTTTCTTTCACAATTCTAATTTTTGTGGCAATTCTTGCAGTGAAAGAAAAGCTTTCCCAAACGCTGAAATCACTTGGCATTCATTCAGACTGAAGCTTTTAAAGTAATAGTATATATTTGTTCCTGTTGCATATAAACAACCTCATTCCATTTTGGTTTGGGCCATTTGCTTTAGGATTCAGAATGTATTCAATATCGTATTTCTGTGTATTGATTGAAATGCATTAAGCTATTATCTTAAATGGCACATTCTGGAAGGTGAAAACTGTCCTTCCGGTAGTCTGTGCTACTGGAGGTTACTGTAAGTCTGTGAAAAGGATTCCAAGTTAATGATTTCTTACTTTTCTCTGTTAGTTGCCAGATAGGGGCTGAAATCTCCTGGGATATTACAACCAGGCTGTGTTTGAATTACCATGGGGATGTTTACTCTCATCATATTGATCATCTCCTAGCCCATGCTTGCCCAGTTTCTACTGCTGATGGCTTTCACAAGTTTACAGATTTTTCTTAAAATTTATTTCTGACACTGAAATATTCAATTCTTCCTTGCAAAAAGGGTTCTCAATTTCTTCACTAGTCTGTGACGTTGCCCAAGAGCTCACACATACAGAACTAAAATCTCAGTAAAATTAGTGTAGAAGACTTTTACTTTCCTTTATTGATTTTAAGAGTTAAACATCATCTTATCATCAAAGCTGTTCTGGCAGCATCAACCCAGCTATGCTGAGAGCTGTCTTCTGTTCTTCATTCCCCGTTGGGCTCTCCTGTGTGTGCAAACTCAGCATGTAGCCAAAAAGTGAGAGATGTAATAGGTGCAAGTTTTTATTTTAAAGTGATAGTATAGGAATTTTTTGAGCTCTTTGATTGATTTCCCATTCTCATGTGCTAGCTGTAATTGTATGTGGTTTTCATTTGTAACTGTTTGGCAAGGGTAGAATGTAGTGAATCTGAAGGTATAATTGCTTGCATCATTTTTCATATAAGTAGTTGTTCAAAAGAACAAAAAACGTCTTGTGTTTCCCTTCGTTGTCTCTGGGGAACCAACTGGTGCATCGAGACTTATATATTTAATGGTGCAAAGGTATTCTCAGTTTATCTTTTGCCCTTCACTTTCTTCTTAATTTATTTGTTGCTGACTTGATTAGTAGAGCTTATTAATTATGTATGACATAAGCACGGATGCTATGCTTAATCATGCATTCAGCTACCATTTTCATACTTGTATCGTGAAGAAGAAATGGCTATGTTCATGCAGCACAACAAATCCCTGGGTAATATTTCTTGTTACTGCTTACAACAACAATCTGCCTTCCTTGCAGAGTGATGCTGCCTTTCACTATGCTCAAAATCTGTTACTCATAACAAAGCAGATATGTAATTGTAGAATGATAAAGAAATGGAAACTCACTTTGAGTTTCCCTAGATTAGAAATCATCCCTTAGGCTATTTGTAACTTTTTTCTCCTTGTTTTTGACAAGACCTCAGGTTTTATTTTGTATTTTCTCAAGACTCAAGGTAACTTAGGGGAATTTAACTGGCATTTTAGAACTGAGTTGTCACTTACATAGATTAATTATTTGACTACCTCTCTTGTCAGTCCTTATCCTAGCGACATGTAACATCAATCCTCTATTTGCTGCACATTTTCATAAGTCAAAGTGATAAATGAAGATATTAATATTAATGAAGATAAAGCTGCTGAGAAATGATAATGAGTTGCTGTGTGTCTAGGTGCAACTTGCGAATATGTCTTTGCCTCTTAAAATGTTTAAAAACAATAGTGTTGGCAGGGAGGAATGTAGAGAGTTGCTGTCCTTCATCTCACATTTCTGAGGAGCTACACAGTAGCTACATATTGAAGATAACCTGTCTGGGAGAAAAATCACTGTGGGATAACACTAGGAGTTTCAGATCAGTTATTGTAATTTGGTTTCCTCTCCCCTTTTTTGCTATTACCTTATTATTTGAATTGCCTTGGAGATGATTGCTTTTCTTCCTATTAATATTGTCATAGCTCATGCTTACCTAATTTCTCCTAGTGATGAGTTTCACATGCTTTCAGATTGTCAGAATTCAGATCTAAATTGAGCATTTGAGCTCTGCTTCAGAGATGAGAAAGAAGCTAGAACTTGTCTTGGACCATATGAAATCCCACCCTATTTGGCAATATTTAGAAAGCTAAAGAGTTAACAATAGCTATCTCAAGTCTGTCTAGACAGATCTGCTTTTAACCAAATGTGATTCCAATGCTACTGGGAGATCTTGGTGTTTGCTTGGCTAGTGCCTCACACAGCCTGCTGCTGCTGCTGCAGAGCCATGGCAGAGGCTGCTGGCTGGGGCTTGGGAGCGTGCTTCACAGAGCTGTGCCAGGGGTGTTGAGAGCTGGCTGCCTGTTCACAGAGGCTACAGCCCTTTGCTTCAGCTCTCTGAACGCTTCCTAGTTTGTCACTTTAGAGTCGTTACCACTTGTTAACGTCAGCCAGTCAATGAAGGCTAGATCCCAGCTGAAGCTCACGGAGTACCTTGCCTCTGTATTCTGTGGTTGATTTGCCAACGTTGTTCAAACAGTTTTTGCTGGAAATTGATGTGGAGGTGATCAGAGAAATTTGAAGTGAAGATTTATTACCAAACTGATAGGATTTTTAGGTAAAATAACACACTTGGGGGGGGGGAGGTAAAAAAAAATAATCTATTTTTACCTTTTTCGGTTTTTCTTGTCCATCTTAGTCTGTGGACATACAAAAATGTAAAATTCTGATGTGCTAAATTTCCGCAACTAGAATTCTTCTTTAATTACATGCATGTAGACATCTCTGTGATGACTTCACTCCAGTTTCATCCTCAGCGTCCCTTCATCTAGGAGATCAAAGGAGAAAACTAATAAGCAGGAGATTCTTGCGGTTTGGACGGATCAGATACTACTACCACACTGTCAGCCAGGTGGTTGGTGACATTTTTAGTCTTTTTAAATTAAGGCAGATTTATAAAAGTGGAATGTTGATATCACAGCTTCATTTGTCTTAACTATATCACATTAAAAGACAAAATATCTGCAGCAAACGTTATCTTAGAGCTTTTTCTCTGTAATAGCAAAGAATTTTTCACATAGCTGATCAAACCTAAAAGCGGTGATATAAAAAGAATGTGAAATGTATTGCTTAGATTAGAGCTTCATCACAAGATTGAATATTACTAGTGCATAGCAGCTAAATAAAGATCTCATATTATCTTAGCATATGGTACATACTGGGCATTATATGTCCATTACCTCTTATAAAACTAACAGCCTTCCCAGTCTCCCTCAACTACTTTTTTAGCAGAGGCAGATTCAGAATGGAGAGCCACAGAAAATTCTGAACCGCTCATTGGCAACTTGCATACAATAAAAAAAAAAAAAGTTTATTTATTTTTTGCATGTTGAAGGGTGGGAGGTTTTGCATTTGTTTCGTTTTGGTGTTTTTATTGGTGGGGTTCCCAGACTGCCCACAAGCACAGCATAGGATGGCTTTGGCTGAAGGGAATTAAAAAACAAGAGGTAACTCTCGGGCAATGTTCTAGTTTGTAAATACTCCCTACTTTCAGTATTACATCTAGCCACTAGTATCAGTGCTTATTTCACCAATGACTTAGTTTTATAGCAAATGCATCTGATTTTTGCCATGAGATAAACTAATGTACATCAGAAATTACATGTGATAAATACAGCATCCATAAAACATAGTCACCGAGTTTTCTTTACAGTAATTCAAACCTACAGCAATCCTCCCTTGTGCTTTCAGAACCTACCTGAATTTTTGTTAGATCCAAAACTGCTGGTAAAATTTAACAGCTAATTTCAGCTCATGAGCTCTGTGGGGAGAAATATTCAATTTACAATGTGAGGGGGGGTATCACGTCTTTCCAGCCTTTCCATTCAACACTCAAGTGGTCAGAACATTGGAGGGTGCTGGCATTCAAGTCTTTTGAGGGCAGGGTTTAGACTTGTGTTGCCCATAGCCCATGAGCTCCTAAATCTGTGGTTTGCATCAGGCAGAGGGGACCTGGTGCTCTCCTACCTGAGGTGAGCACACTGAGTCGGTCCAAGCACACTGTGTTCTTCCACCATTGTGAATACTGTATGAGCTCTAGCTCTAACTTCTGTGGTCGCTCTCATTAAACATCTCCAAGTGGAGTAAAAGCTTCATTTATGACTGAGTGTGAACCAGGCCTTCTGCTTCCCCCCATTAGGAAAAAAAAAAAAAAAAAAGCCCACACTGCACTTTTATCTTGATTTGATCTCAGTCTTTGTTCTCAGGAAATGTTTTGGTTTAGTGACTAAACCAAAATAGTAATCATGCTCAGGAGTCATGCCTGAAACACTCCCTCCTGCTCTCAAGGCAGGCTTTACCTAAGAGGAAGGCAGGAGGGGCTGAGGATGGGAAAGCATTCTGCAAAGTGTGGTAAGTCTAATAACTAAAGTACCATCATTTTTCATGTCTTGGTATGAGATTTTCTTGAGCAATACGTAAAAATAACAAGCCAGGAAGACCTTGCTGGCTTACAGAGAATACTGGGAAAGCTATGATAATAAGTCATTCAGTTATTACATAGCACTAACTTTTTTTATTATTATTATTATTAAACTCAGAAAATGACATGTTTTATTGTAATATCAAGACTATATTCTTTGGGCTGTACTGGGCAGTTTATATAACATCATAAACTTTTGAATAAGGCCTTGCCTGGCCTCTATCTCATTGTAATGATTATTTTCTTTGGGGGAACTGCCTTACCTCCTTTTCTCTGAGGAGGACTGGTGTAGAGCCAGGCTTTCAGCTGGGTAGCCAATAAGAGCAGTCAGGGAATCTCTAGGTTTCTGGACTCAATTGCCCTTCACGTCAGGTGTGGGGATTATTTCCTGGTGCCAGTTTATATGCAAACATTTTCATGTGTGAGAGCAAGAGACCTTATCAGCAATTCTTACTGCTACTTTTTGATATTCCAGTCTGCATCCCACACTGTGTATAGTAATTCTGTGTGAACAAGTGCAATTTAAGGCATCCTAAAACAACTACTTCTATAACATATGGAGAGATTTGTAAATGTAATTTTTTAGTGGGTGTTTGCAGGAGCCATACCAGCCAATGGATGCTTATGAATACTTTCTAGGCCATTTCTTCTGCAAAACACTGCTCTGTATTGAAAATAAATAAATAAAGAAGTTTAATTGTTTGGTTTGGTATATGTTTTTTGCAGATTTTGTTAGTAGAAAAAACTTTGTCCTTCAAGCACTGGAGGAGAGCATGCCTATGGCATTTTGAAATTATTTTCATCACAGATGAGCACAGCATTTTGCAAAAAAAAACACATACAGGATTGAACCTAACCTGGGTTTCCTGACTTCTGATTCTCTGCTCTACTTACTAGCTGGGCTTTTTTTTTCATGTAGACAAATGAAATATAGACAGTTCTGAAGAATAATGTGTTGGAAAATATGCATTTGCGGTCTCCATGAAACTTTGAATTTTTTACATGCTTTCTAAGCTGCAAAGCCATTTTGATTATGAAGCTTCAAGCAGTTTTGCAGAGATAGGTGTTGAGAACACTGTGTCTCTTGCATTATGAAGCATTTCATATTGAAGTCCTTATTCAAGTCCCTGAAAACTCACACAAAGATTTCAGCAGGCTTTGGATGAATCCCAGTTTTGCCAACTTGTAAAAGTGCTGTCAATATAGAACTCAAGTTTTGACTGTAGAAATTTTAGTTTGACAATCTGATTGGCAACGACATTGATACAACTATTTATATGTTCTCTAGTTTACAAAATATGTTCCCCAAACTTAACAACTTTCCTTATTTATGAAAATCATAGCTTTGTGTATAGAATTGCAATCTGCACAATGAAAAGGCATTTTTGAAGCTTTAGTTTCTAATTAAGTTTCTTAATTTCCCCCTTTATCAAGCTTGGATGTTTTGTGAGTTTATACTGAAAGCATGGAGCACGCCAGAAACACACAAAGCCTTTATCCCCTCTGAATATTCTTAAATTGCCTAAGTTCCTTCTTAGAATACCCTTGAAACACAAATACCCTCAGTTTTAATTGAGGAGATGTTTGTTTTCAAGTATCAGAAGGTAATTAGTGTTCCTGTATGTTGCCCCCCACCTTGAAGTACTACTACACTGAATATTATACATCTTTTTCAAGAGACCTCTCATTCTTTAATGAAGTGATTTTTGTCAAGAAAAGTAACATAGACTGGGTATTTATAAAAGCATTTCAGTCTGATGGGAGGGATCATAGTCAGCTTCAGGAACACTATGGTTCTGAATATACTAAGGAGAAAAATCATCAAAACAGAAAAAAGAAAACCAGCATGAGCAATTGTGTGCCTCAGTAAGAATTAATTGTACCATAAATTAACCCCTCTAGTTCTATGTTTGTGCTCAGTTGTGCTTAATCACTTTCATCTGGAGCTAAGAAAATTATATCGGATATTCTGCCTGAGGTGAGTTTGACCATTTCACGCTGGGCAAGAATCCACCCCAAACTTTTATGTCCACATTAAATCCTTTTTCTAATATGAAGAAGTGTTTGCTCAGAAGAGTGTTGACAGTTGGGAGGGAGGAAGGGAGGAAAGAAGGTCTGTGCTTAAAAAGTGAAAGGATTTTGACTACAGAAACATATCCAGTCTTGCATTATACATTTTTTAATCACTGTTAAATGTTTTCCTTTACTGAACACCAATTCACCACCTAACTGACTCACCATCTAATGATGAATGCATTCTTGAAACACAGTAGAGATTCCACTTAATGTTAGGATTTGTGTACTATGGACAACAGACAGCTTTATAGTACAGAGCACCCTGGTGTCGCTGGCACTCACTATATAAAGATGGGTTCATGGGCTCTGGCCCCCCTGGCCCTTCTGGCCCTGCAAGTGGTCTGGTCCATCAGCAGAAGCTTTCTCCTGGCAGAGGCCTGCACCTTCAATCCCATTCCATAGGTTGCTCCTTGGACAGTGCTACTGCATTCCTCTGAGTCTTCTGCCTACAACCTGCAAGGGAGGGGACGAGGTGACCCAGCATCACTGCTCCAGGATGGAGTCAAAGCCTATTAGTGAGCTGGATTGGATTTGCAGCTGAAGGAACGACTTCTTGTGCCAAGGCTATCAGCCTGCCCTCTCAGCAACAAGGCTCTACGAGTAGTGTGTTAGTGTGACTTGGCAATCACCGGGCACTTCTCAGGCAAGTGAAAATGCTATTTCAGACTTTTCTTGAAACACTTTTCCCATATTCTCACTGTCATCACTTACTGCAGACACTTCTCTTTAAGGCTAGCACAAGAGCTTACAAAGTTATGGGAAATGAAGTGAAACAAACTAGATTTTATGGCTTTTACCTAACATTTCTTACTCTGTAAATTTAGATTCACATTAGGCCTTGGCTCTAACACCAGCTACTACTGAGCCTCCCATGAGCAAATGGTATTTGGCTGAGCCCACTCACCAGGGTTCACATGCCTTTTTCTTCCTGCAGCAGCAGGCCTTCCTGAGCAAGCATAGACAAACGAGGATGGAAATGGCAAAGTAAAATACCCTTTTCTTTCCCTGTGTATTCTCCAGTCCTGTATTTTTACCAGTTCAGGCTTCAGAAGAACACAAAAGCCATCTCTCAGGAAAAAAAAAAAAAAGAAAAAAAAGCCAAACCAGTGCATTAACTGGAAATGGTTCATCTGCCATGTTAGCCATAGCAGATCATAGGAACCTGCTCATCCCTGTATTGCCAATTTGCCACTGAAAAGCAAAGCATCAGCACCTTGAGCAGCCTATGGTAAGAGACAGCATTTCAGGCAAATTGTAAGGTTTTGGCTATAGCAATAACTGCAAGGATTTCATTAGCAAGGCCTGTCCTGTTTCCCTAAGGCCAGTCATCATAGCTGACTTGCTAATAAATCTGATCTGAAAGTTATGTTTCTGATGCTAAATTATCCTTTCATAAGATGTTTTTGAACCTCCATAACAACCCAGGTGGGGATTTAACAGCTGTTCTGCTTTTTCAAGCTTGCCTCAGGATATAGTATTACAAAAATCAAACAGAAAGGTAATGAAAATACATCTTCCTGGAAGAGTACATGCTCTGGGGGAAAGTCAGTTAATGCAGAGATTAAATTCAGAACTGATACATGTGTAAGTCTGGGTAATAAAATTTGCAAAATGATACCATACTTTAGACTCAGGCTCTGATATCTTTTGTAAATCTGCCTTCCCTGGGGGTGGACTCTCCTGTGGACCACTGAGATGCCAGAGTCCTTTTTTCCAGCAACCACATGCTGTACATGGCTATGTCAACCAAAGCTGGTAAAGCATCTATTTATTTAAAACCTACCTAGTAGGCTATTAAATTCACTGGTGTCTGACACTTGGATACTAATGTCTCTAATACTTCCACTGCAGCTGGCATTTATATGAAGATACAAACCTAGCTCTGAATTTAAGTCATTTCATGCAAAAAACATGTTTATGGGAACTTAGTATGACAATGTGCATTCATATTACATGACATAGCAGTTATGTGGGTATCCTGGTAAAAACACATGTTTTAGTGTGTGTTTAATGGGCAAAAATCTAAAGATTCTAAGGTAATAATCTTTGTCATCTTTAAGTACTTCACTGGAGTGCATTTGTAAGGTAGTAAAAGAGTATGTTTCATAGAACTGTTCAATTATAATGATAATAGTGAATTTTATTAAAGGTGAGCACTCTCTCTCATTCAAGTATGAAAATGCTGATTTGCAAAAGGAAATAATTTCCCTGGCAATCTTTATGTAAGATCCAAATGATAATTTAATGCTTTATAACTGGACTTTTCAGGCTTGCTGCAGAATTCTTTAACAGGAATACAGGTCTGGATGAAAAGAACAAGTAGTAATTCTTAATAAAATCCTGCAGAGTTCTTATTATAATTTCTGTCGGACTCTACTTCTGTAAAATTCTGGCTTCTTTTTGGTATTCTGTGAGATTTTTTCCATAAAGAAATTATAGTTTTTAAATTTATTTTGATTTTCTTTTTTCCTTCTCACTTTTTCTGTTCACAGACATACATACACCTTGAAGATTAAGTGTGAGGAATGTGACAGGAAATTAAGTTTAAGGGTTTTGTGATGAAGACACTGGCCTGAAGCTCCAGAGATCTGAACTCAGCACCTGGCTCTGTACCAAGGCTTTTGTGTGACCTAGAGCAGGCAGCAGTTGGCACCCAGGTGCAGCCCTGCAGGCCATGGGGAGCAGGCAGGACATGTTGGACATGGAGTATGGGCAGGTGGCTCCATACTACTGCTCCCCGCTAGCCAGGAGATGCAGCAGCAGCCTATCTGAGCCTAGGGGCACTGAGCTGCACCCAGCAGGACCACAGCTGAAGTTAACTGAGGTTTAGGCAGCCTCACCAGCATCCCACTGACCTGCCCCAGCTCCTGTTTAGCTGTTGAGCAGATCTACAGCTCTTCATGCAGGTGTCACCCCCAGCACCCACCCACCCTTGGTAGATCATGTGACATTACTTTTGTAAACAACAGCATGCTTTGTTTTGAAAGCCAATAGCCTTTAACTGGGAATTTTGGTATATTGTCAATTTTGCCAAATGAAGCTGCAGTAATGCTGGAAATTATTGACCCTACAGTAAATCAGATAATCTTCCTAGACTTCAGTTTCCCTATATGAAAAAGTGGATACCGAAGGACACTAGACAGTGGAGAACTGCAGAAGGTATCTTGTTGCTTGCTAAGGTAGTCAGGTAACCTCACCAGAATTAACCTTCCTCAAAAATGTTACCTCTGAATGCAGAATATTATTTGTTTTCAGAATGTATATGTTTTCTGAAAGGAGTGATAATACATTGACTAGCATGAAGATAACTCTGGACTTGGAACATAAGTAGCTGAGTGGAGTGAGTGTCTTGATGCCAGAATAAACAGATTAGTTTTTCTTTGGGCTTCCTTTGGAAAAACTAGTGCACACATAGCTGCCAGCTTCTGTTGGCCGAGTTGACACGCTTCTTAGAAATACAGATTTAACTTAGCCAATGATTACAATAGACTTTGACTTTATATGGTTGTTTCATATTTCTCTGCATCTAGCTCAGCCTACTCCCAATTACATCTTCATAGATTAAGAAACAAGCTTTGTGTTTCTGGGCATCCTTTGCGATTTCTTAAAATAGTGTGGCACTGATACTTTTATGTGTAAAGGGTGCTAAACCAACGACTTCTAGTTAGTTGTTGAAACCTGATAGTGGCAATAAAAAATAATGCTGAAAAAGTATTATAGCAGCCCCCTTTTCACCCTGAGAAATACGTTGCTCTTGATAATTCTCCCCTAAGATTGATCTATATACAGCTTTTTAAAAATTGTTCTTAAATAAGCAGCAGGCTTTGTTTACACATCGTATAATTCTTTGTCCAGATCTTCACCATATTTAAGAAGGGTGTTCATATTCCCCTAAGGAAGAGTTTTCTCCAGGACATGGTGCATTAGAATTGCATTAACAAAATGTCTGGAAGCTGGAACACATGTCTCTGTGCTACTGGCTTCTTTCTTTTCCCAGGACAAATAGATGTGCAAAACAGTATGTGACTATTAAGCCATATGGAATGACTAACAGCTCTGTGAAGACATAACAACTCTGTGAAGACAAGTAATGCTAAGCATTGCTTTTTTTTTTTCTCCAGGGTTAAGACTGTCAGAAGTTCAGTGGTTATCTCTTCTTTGGCAGATGCAATAGATGGAAGCAGAGGTACAGTTGAGCAGAAGAGGCAACAAAAACAGGTGAGAAAAAGTATCGGAAAATGTTAATATAATGTAAGCAGTACCAGTATTTGTCACCAGTGCATTCTACTTGCAATAACTGATTTTTACTTTTTTAATCCTGGTAATATCTACGTGGTCTCAGCCCAGTGCCTGTGAAAAGACTCTTTTTAGTGCACTTAGAATGACTCCAAACCAGGGTAACACAGGAAGATTCATATCATTACATACTATGCATATTTGTCTGGTGTGTGTTAGGTTTTTTTTTACCAGCTCTAAAGACTGATACATTTCTAAAAACTTCTTTTTGTGGTATTTTTCTATTTCAGGTATAGTTTACACAATATTATTTAAGCTGAAGTCCGCTGAAAACATAGATGCAAACTTGTAACTCACCATCGCCTTTAAAATCCAAGAAAAATTAGTCAGAAAATAAGAGCAAAATAATATATTAGCCAAAGTAAAGAATTAAAATCCTCTGGATTGGAAAGACTTCCTTCCATGGCAAGCACTACTTTGCCTTCTTTTATCTTAAAGGTCAGTACAGGCAAATACATAGTTTGTATAGTAAGAAAGTGTGGCCACTCTATATATGTGATGGTGGGTTTCTGCTGTAAACCAGCATTACCTCAGGAGACTTTTGTTTCTGCATGGGGAGCTTTGTGAAGGGCAAATAGGATAATGTCCTGGGTCTGCAATAGTCAGCATCATAATACCACAGATTTCCAGCCTCAACCTTCAGTATTCCTGGGTCAAACAAGGTGCTGGGGTGCCAGGAGTTTTGCTTTCATTCCTCTTCACCAAGTTGCCTTTTGTCTACCATTAATTCCTTACCACAGCAACCCCTCTTTTTCTACAACAACTGGTAAGGTGTGGTCAAATTTGCACTCTCTTGCATCCCACTTGCTGCAGCCCTGGCAGTGGTACTCGGTTGCTAACACCACTGAAATTCCCACTTTGTAGTCACACAATTCCCTAAAGAGGGTTTAACAGAACCAGAAAACAATGCTGGCAAACACAGCAAGGGCAGGCAGAGTTGGGAACATTTGGGAAAGAAAATCCTGAGGCTGCTTCAAAAGGGGAAAGCTACAGCCAGGGAAGAGTCCAGCTCCTGAGGGCAGCCCGTTAGCAAGAGCTCACACAGACTTTCTGTATTGCCTATTTGCAGCAGATTTCTGTTTCCCATACCCTGGGTAACTAGGGGAAAGGAAAGAAAGACACTGTGAACCAGAAGTGATGTGTGAGGAGGTTGGCTCAGCTCAGAATCAGGCTTATCTGCCTGCTGAAAGTGAGGACCTTTTGATACCAAAGATACAGCATAAGTACTCCCAGATGGATTTTCTTTGCCTGAAATGGCTCATCATTTTCCCTGGCTCTGTCTTTTCTTTCAGCAATATCCATTTACCTCACAGTAAAGTATACAGAATGTCTTGTTTAGTTAACATAAACCTTATCAAGATATTCTCTTTTCAACACAGTCAATTAATCCCAGTTTGAGTTACATTAGTCCACTACTAGAATAAGATGCAGTAATTTCTAGCCATACAAATGCTGAATGATGATTTTGGCCACAAGAGGGGAAAAAAAACCAACCCACCTCATGCATTTTATTTTTTCATAATACTTGAGGAATAATTTGGTGAAGCATCTGCTCTTTGATGGCAAACAGCTGCCTCTGTTCACTTAACCAGGACTAATAGCTCTGATCAAACTCAGAGTCAACAGAGAGATTCTGACTGACATCCTTCAAGATTCAGAGCTACATTGACAGGCTGCATTTGAAAGAGCCAACCGCTCTTAGCTTCTGTGTTTTTTGTTTGTGGTAGTATTGATCCTCTCTATGCCTGACTTCATTTCACCGCTGTGTACCTCTGCGATTATTCATCGGTAAAATGTAAGTGAATATTTCTTACATATTGCAACTACCTGGGGTTGGCTTTGGTTCCAGTGTTGGTGGATAAGATCTGCATGGTTGCATGATATGAACAGGGTTGTGTGGAACACCAGGCAGCACTTGGGCTGTTTGTAGGTGAGTCTAGGTTTTTTCTGTACATAGAAAGTGCATCTATTTGTTCACATATCAGCTTTCTGGAAAACTCTGACCACCTGACCTCATGGGTTTTAGCAAAATAATTATATCAGCTGTGCGGATTATATATTTTTCTACATTTGCTGTGAATATTTTACACTACGTACACACATTTTGCTAAACAAAAGCTGTCTTTTTTTTTTTTCTCTGTTCTTTGATATTGGAAAAACTAAACAGATTCTTGTGGTACTGAAATGACAACAGGAATTCTTGTCTGTTAATCAATCCCAGGATATTTCCATATTTAATAGCTAGTAGGTATGAAGATAGAATAAAAGCCACTTTGATTTCATTTTTGGCAATATTGCCTTTAAAGAAGTTTAAATACTTAGAGGCCAATTTAAATGCTTGCTTGGGGAGGAAGGGAAGACCTCTAGTTCATGACATGGCTTAGTTCATTAAACTGCAGAGTGTTTACATTCTTGTTTGCTAAATGTAGAAACAGCCCATCTCTTTCAGCTAAGTGGCATCTGGGAAAGTGTGTTGAAATACAAAAAGAACAGAGCAAAGGAATGTCTTATAAAGCTGCAGCAGCATTGTCCTGTATATTTCTGGAAGACATCAGCAAGAGAATGTGTTCTAAAATATATTATGAAAAAAAAGAATCTCACATTTCATAAGTGTTTTGCATTGTTCATACATGGCACAAGATTTCAAGAGTTGTATTTCTCCCATAATCACAAAACTAATCTCTGTTTTCTGCTGCAGTAACATTAGTGCTGCAGAGGTCACAGCAAAGGTTTACGGCTTTATTACTATTTCCTCACACATCTACAGTAGTTGTTTAAGTGTTGTATCACGAAGTCCAAGTTTACACATGCTACTGAACAGGGCAGATGGAGTTGAAGCACTGTGTATGTACTGACATGCTTTGGGGGTTATGGACTGTTTTACTGAAAGGAGAGGTTCTTCAGACTGCTGGAAGTTTGCTTCATGGCATCTCCAAAATGGAGCAGAGCCTGAAACTCACTGCAGGGCTTCAGAGAGCCCTGTAACATTTTGGTGATGCCTGTACCTGAGCTAGAGTGGAGGGTTCATCCTTTCAGTCCTGGGAATGAAGTGAGCACTTAATTACCCTTAAAAGAAACGGAGTTGAACCTGTGATAGTTATACTCCAGCCTCTAAAACCATAGAATAGCTATCCACTGCTGGCTGTCTTTTCAATTAGTGATAACTGGATCTAAATGTGGTAAGACTTCACTAATAGGATAGCAGGAGAAATCTGTGTCATACACAAGGTATATAGAGGGGGTGAATTATTAACACTTGCAACAAGTAACCTCTTAAAATATTTGCATTAAAGAAAAACTGTCAGGGGTTTCCATTTTTTGAAAGGACAATCTGAGGTGGTGTTTTGGAAAAAACAAAGCACAAACCAGGGGTGACATGGCTCGGGGTTATCCAAGGTGGGCCAGGGATGGGGAGGGCTTAAGCAGCACACAGCAAAATTGCCAAGTGCTGGCACCTTGCTCCTTTTTTCTGAAGCAGGAGGAGCAGCCTTCAGAAGTTTGAGAAATCCTGCTGCAAATGAAGGGAAATGGTCGTCTTGGGCTTCCAGATGAAACCTCCTTAAATCCATGCACTGGCACAAACTACACTGAGAAAAATGGACCAAAAAGATGTACCTAGTGTTTCCCTTCACCTTTTCAGCTGCAAAGAAGGGTATGTACAGGGCACGTTCAGGCTCCCATTTGGCAAAGTACTATCTAAACCAGACATTTAAAGTGCAGTGTGGACTAAAACTCTCTAATGCATCATTGTAGCTGTCTGCATCTGGGCTCTGTGGTACTTTCAGTTTAAGTGCTATACCTAAAAAATGGTACTATTTTATTGGAAAAGGTAGGAGAAAAAGGGAGAATGAGAATACCGGTGCCTTTACATCCCAGCTCCAGCAAGCAAATCTAACTACTTTTGCAAACAACCTTCACTGCTCCAAATTCATCATGAGAGCAGAGGTCTATCAGACTGGTTTTGGCAACAAATGCAGACTAAATGAGAAAAGATTCTGGGTTTGATTGTTCAGTCTCATCCTGAGGTCTCCAAATTAGCCCATCAGATAGTTAATAATTAACAGCATGCTAGAGTAAATATCTTTATTTAGTAAAACATAAAAAAGGGCTTGGGCAATCCCCATTTTAGGTCAACAATCTAGACTTATCATTAGGGTAAACTTTTTGCTGAAATTCTGTGGGTTGTTGGTTTGGGGTTTTTTTTGGTGGTGGTGGTAGTTTGTTTGGTTTTTTTTGTAACTTGAAAGGTGCTCAAAGAGGACAGAGACATTTAGTGAATCAGATCCAAGAGACATTTCACCATGCTCAAGGCAGACTTTATCAAGAAGGATCATTTGTATTGGCAGTCCTTCAAAGATTACCCTCTAACCATGCTCAAATCAGGTTAGTCCCACAGAGAACTCCTACTTTATTCTGGGCATGGCTTCAAAATCTGCAGCCACACAAGGCAGAAGGTGACTGTTAAATTTTAATCAACATTACAATTTCTTTCTGATGTATTAAACTCAGGTAACCTGTGATTGGTAAATACATGGTTTTAGACACCTGCATGTTAGTAAACATATAGAGGCTGATCAAGAAAGCTCCACTCTCCTGGGTTTTGAATGCAGGTTTTTTTAATGGAGAGTAAGAATGTTTTCCTCCATTGCTTGCTGACTATTACACTGGTGCATTTTAGAAAATCAGCACACTTTAAAAGTTATTGATGTTTACTACTTTATTTTCTTTTCTTCTGTTTGTCCATAAATGGGAGGAATAAAAAAAAAAAAGGGGGGGGGGGATTCTTTTTCACTAAATAGAAACTGGTCTTTTAGCTCTGTGTTGGGCAGGCAACCCACCATGCGGCAGCCTGAGAAGCTGGTGCAGGCCTCTGTTAGTCATCAGACTTGGATTTTTTTTTAAAAATGGTGGTGTTTGCTTGCATCTCTTTTACAAAACGATTTTTGTGGCTGAATCACATAAACAAAGCACCAGTCCCAGCAAATAATGTTGGCATTTAATTTACCCTCACGGGGTATTTAGAAATTTACTTCTGTGAGAGAGTGAGCTGTACCCTTTCCGCAGCGTCACACCAGGGAGTGTTTCCAGGCTCCCCCCCACCAGTTATTTTTGCTGGGGAGGTGGGGAGTCTGGGCATGGGGAAGAGGGGGTCTGAGACTTTCTTGCAATTCTAACAGTGAGAAATGTTCTTTGTATTCCTCTTTGTGTGTGTGATATTTCTGTTTGGTTTTCTGTTAATGAAAGTTAAATGAAAGGCTGAGGGGGAGGCTGGTAAAATGTATTCATCATTTCTGAGATCAGTATCTTGCAGATTCAAAGGTCTATACCAGGGTGTTCGAAAGTATCAGAAATGCAGAGATCTGCTTCTGTGGGGAGGTGCATCTGCCACACAGTCCCATCTCAGGGCAAGTATCTGGCTACATCTATTAAGGTGGAAGGCTGGAATCACATACCTTGCAAACATCATCTTCCCTGTCTCTAGAAAGGAAAAATGTACCAGAGGGAGCAAGTTCTTTTTTATTCTTTTCACATGAGGGAGATCTCAGCTAATGTCTTAAGATTTTGTTTATATGGGAAAAAGGTCAAACATATTTGATTTTAGCCAACTTAGTTTCACTTCTTTTCTTTTTGGAAAGATTTAGCATGTATATAACATGTCTCTGTAACACAAAGAATCCTCTTTCCCTGGTATCTTCAATATTCCTTCTTGAGCAGCAATTTTCTGAAACACGTTACTTTGTTTGGCCTGATGCTGATTGAACGTTAGTTACTCTAAAAATATCCTCTTTGAGTCTGAAGGGATTTGGTCTGGCTGCCTGACAGAAGGCTGAAAAAAACAGTCTCCAGCTTTTGGTCTGCTGCATGCCAGTGTGGAACCTGGGCTGTCACTACCCAGGTAACCCACGGAAGGTGCTGACAAGCTGCACTGCCTTCGCTTCTGAAAATTACTAGAGTCAAATGGAGGGATGGGAAGGATATTCTGCTTCTCACAGAAGAGGATGCACAGCAAACTAGGTGCTGTAACCTGAATGCTTGCATCACAGTATAGATGAACACAGAGGCTGCATAGACCTAATCAATGTATAATTGACAAACTAAATATTTGAACTGAAGTAGGCCTCTTAAGGTACTCTGTTCACCTGCAACACACTACACACACCAACTGCTGTCACAGTGACACAGTGAACTAGAAAATGTGCTTCTCAGATGCATGTGTCCTCTTGTTTCAACCTAGCTTAAAATTCAAAAGATCTTTGTAAGCTTCTGTTCTGTACCTGTGACACCTGATCATCCTCTGCAGTCAGAAAGAGGTGGGCACGTCTTCCATAAATTTACAAGTACTACTGAATTTTGACATCATGGTTGCAGTTGTACTTCAGGAGCTTTCTTCATTCTTTAAAACTTTTTAAAACCACAGCCTGAAAGATGCACCAATTCGTTTTTCTCTGTGAAGACCAATACTGCAGGGCACCCCAGGGAGAAATATGGGTTGTACAGGGCTCTCTTGTACCATATTTTCTTTTTCAAAGGTATTTTTATTTCTTCAGAGGCACATTTATGGAGTTTAAAAAAAAATACACCAGCTGTTTTTCTCACTGTAGGTTTTTCCTACGTGGTGGCGATGCAAAGAAATATATTTTGTACTTTCTCAATTTTCTGAGGTTGACTGTGATGAAAAATCAAGAGCTAAAAGATGCACCAAGATACTTAAGTTGACTAGATCATAGGCCCCGTTCAGCAATGTGCTTTTATAAAGTATAAGAATGTATTTTATATAGAATAGACCATTAATAAAAAGACTATTATTAAAACAAATCTAATATAAACACATTATAGCTTATACCAGAGGTTTTACTGAATTAGGTTCTAGTTGAATAAAACGTTGTTGTTTAGAATGATGTCTAATTTGATTTCAGAATTGGTATTGATCCTTAGCAAATTGCTCCAGCTAGTCAAGTGGTCAAAACTGTATAGCTTACTTCTTAAATCATTTACTGCCAGTTCATAGTTCATGAATCTTGTCACATGGGTAACTTTCTGGTCTTTCTTTTCTCATATTTGTGATCTCCATGTAGGTACTGAAAACGTAACAGACAACTTCTCACAGAATCACAGAGGCAGATGTTGGCAGGGACCTCTGGAGGTTATCTTGTCCAAGCCTCCTGCTCAAAGCAGGGCCACCTAGAGCTGGTTGCCCACAGCTCTTTTCAGTCCAGCTTTGAATAGCTCCAAGGATGGAGACTCCAAAATCTCTCTGGATGACCTGTTTCAGTGTTTGATTACCCTACAGGGAAAAAGTTTTTTAAGGGGAATTCCCAGTGTTTCAGGTTTTGCCCACTGCCTCTTGTCACTGCAGAGAAAAGTCTGCAGTGCAGCTCATTCTTCTTTACTCCTCACCACAACCATCAGATTTTTACAAACAATGACACAATGTTCAATTAGTGACTGTGATCTCAAATTCTTTTTAGAGTCTGTTTCTTCCCCCTTCAGTGACTACTGCATGGTTTCTTCCATTTTGGCCAAACTCATTCCTATTTAGGAACATACATTAATCTTTCAGCTCGTCATCTCATGCTGATTGAATTGTAGCAGTGGCTTGACTGCTTTACAGTTTGCAAGCTCTCCATCTTCATGGTAAATTGTCATACATTAATTTAAATTGTTTCTGTGTTTGAGATTTGCTCTTGCTCTGAAGTTCATGTTCCTACACAGTGTACTAAGGGAGACAAGTGGGAATGGAAAAGAGGCAGAGGAAAAAGGGGTGCTGTTTGGATGACCTAATTTGGTTAGAGATTTGGATGTTCATAATAATTTGTAGTTCTTTACTACTCTTATTTGGTACTTCTACACTAAGAGTAGATTGTCCTTTAAAGGTCTGGCAAAGGGATGGTTATTACTTGTATTAATACAGCTTTGTTATTCAAAAGAGAGAGTAAGATAGAAATTAACTGACAGTCTACCCACAGTTGCACTTTTCAATTCATAATTCAGTGCATGAACAGGAACAATCTATTTTATACACTCAGGTTCCACAGATCTATAGATCTTGAATAGACAGGCCAGTGACTCAAGGCAATCCTGCTAAAAGATGCTGTAGTCAAGGCTCACAAAAGCCCACTAAAGTCACGACCAAAAAGTATGAGTCAATTCCATGTGAGCACCATGCCCTTCATCCGTGCACTGGGCTTTTTTTTGCTTTCCTGTTAGTGGGAACTTGAAAAGCGCCTCATCAACCAGGGAAAACATGAGCTGTTAATATGCAACCTTAGGTTGTTGAACTCAGTCTGAACCCTATTTATTTTTACTTCTGCAGAGAGAAGACAAATTATTCTTCTGACACCAGATCTGAGTAAGTAGATGCACTCCATGTGATCACTTTCTATTGCAGGAGGCAGCAGCAGACTCCAGTGCTTCCTCTCAGTACTCTGTTCCTATATATATTGCTGCGTGGCATGGATATGCTTACATGATCATGTGGGAAAAGGTTCGTGTAGCTTGAGAAAAAGTGTGTAGGAGTGAATTATTCTCAAACAGAGAGAAGAGAGTCCACAGGGGTTCACAGTTGAGCAAAGCTGGCAGGTCTTAGCTGAAAAAAAATTGCATGGGTTGCATACAGTCTCTTATGCTACCTGCCGTATCAACAGAAAGGATATTTGGTCCCAAACATGCCCAATATTTTGGTTAAGACATAAACGAAGGGCAGATTTTACAGATAAGAGTCTCACTCTCACACATAAATAGTGGACTGTTTCCAGGCTGTCTCCAACTTGAGTGAGACTGTGATCTCAGTTTTCCAAGTCCAGGGGCTTTGTTCTCCCCATGTTATCTTCTTGCCAAGGAGGATCCACTGGCAGCTGGGGAGCCTGCTCACTGGGATTTGGGCTGGTGCTGCATAGCTGGTGTCTTGGTTTTCACTCCACATCTGAAGGTAAGGAAAGGGGAAACTCTCACCTCCCAAAGGCAGCAGTGTGAGACTTGTTTCTGTGGTGGTCACTATATCTTGAGCAAATGAAGGAACTGAAACATTCTTCAAAGTCATAATATATGTCTAATATAAAGAGAGGAATGTAGTGTGATAACAGGGAAGGATGTTTCAGCTCTCACGGTTTAGGCCTTAAACAGGCACAGAAGTCTTAGGTGCTCTTAGAAAACGTTCAATATTCTTCACCTTACCTCTCCAGTTTCTTTCCCTACAGCTTGCAGAGCTACTGATATATAATTTCACTAGGTAACCTCCCCAGTGGCATTGCTGTAACAGGGATAAAATGGAAGAAGGGCAAAGGGGAAGCTCACAGCATCCAGAATCATTGAATGGTAGTAACTGAACCAAACCAGGTGTGAGAGCTGCTTCTAAAAAAGCAAGAGCCAATCTCCAAAAAACAGAAGTGTTTTGTTCGAGCCTGAATGATTTCTGTCTTTCTAAGTCTTTCTTACCACTTCCCTGAGTAGCTGGTTGCTTTTTCTTTCACAGTTTCTTTTGTGATGTCCCATAAGGGAGATTTCAATTCTGCTGTCAGTTCCAGACATTTCTTGAGATGCTGAGCAACAGTCAATCCTGATCTAGTCAACTCAGTAAAAAGTAATTCTCTACTGGGCTTTCTCTGTACTTGTGTAATTTTTTGCTGCTGTTCATAAGAGGTTCCCTGATGTTTGTCCTATTTTAAGAAAATAATCTGAGCTGGTTTATGCATAGACTCCAGAAATGTCCACATCCTTTCACTTGATTCCTTTAGTTCTGCTGCGGATTGCAGCAAAATAAATTGATCTCTGACAGGAAGAAAAATGGAGCTTGATTTATTTGGTTAGGGTTCAACCTTACCCATAGCACAGTGCAGCCCTTCTCTCCAGGGCTGACTAATATCCACATAATTACAAGCAGCCTTTGCAGAGCGAGCTGAGCAGCAGCACAGCAGGAACAGCAATCCCTAATAGGCAGAGAGACACACTGGAAATGCAGCTCATGGCAGAAGAGCTGCAAGAGATCAGCAGGAAAAGAGATAAAGATGAATATAATCAGAAACACTTGAACAGACATTGTTAAAAAGAGATATAACTTTAAAAAGGAAGACAAGGAAGGAAAAAGGCAGCAGAAAAAAGAAATTAAAAAATCATCAAGTTAGTAAAGGGTGGACTGAGTTAGCTGTGTATACACAGCATCCGCCAGAGGAGGAAAGGAGCAGAATGCAATGTTCTTTCCTGTCAGATTCAGTCCAGCATGGTAGTGAAGCAGGACACATGAATAAAAACATGTGGACTAGATCCAGCAGTTGCAAAGAGAGTACAAGGTGATGGGACCAGGAATTCATTATATAGTTGAGCTTCCATAAGCTCAGCAACTTTCTCCTTATGATCTAGTAATTGCTATCTGCAGATACTGGTCCAAGATGAATCTCAATTACCTGAAGCATGAGTGTTCCATTTGGCTTTGGGAGAGATGGTCAGTCGCTGAGATCAGACCGGGAAGCTGTGCGGAGTTTTATTTATAATCTAATAATACAATTTACAATGTCTGATTTGTAATGAAAGATAAACTTTTCTCACAACTCCAGCAAAGCTCACAGCTAATTTCAGTCTGTTACAGACAGTTTGGCAAACATTCGCCAGTTGTTCCAAACATGCTGGAACAAAATTTATTCAGTGCTAATGAGAAAAGTACTAAGAAATGAACTTGTGAAAACCAATTGTACATGTCGCCATTAAAATTTCAAGCAAAGATGCAATCTGTAGCTACTTCTTCATTGCTAATGTGATGAAGGTAAGAATGGAAATGCCAACAGTAATTTAGTTTGGGAAAAAAAAAAAGAAAAAAATCCACCATGCTGAAAGACAAGAAAAAAAAATTTCATGGCTAATTTTAGCAATCCTGCATTACTTTTTAAGAACCAGGCACTCCGGTCCTGGCTGAATATTACAGCAAGGTAAGTTCTCTATTACAGCAAAATGATACCTTAACCCAGGACTGCACAGTCAACTGTAACAGCTGCTCCTCAGCCTATTTGAGATATGGCTGTCAACTTTGGCAGCAGAATCTACAATTCTTATGTCACCTGGAAGCATTCTACCCACCACAGCTTGTCACAGGAGTTACATATACTTTCAAATAATAATAATGTGTTTTATGAATGTATAGTTAATAAACAAATATTAAAGAAGGGCCTGTTTTTCAAATAGAGGAAACCTATGAGCCTGCAAATGGCATATGTATACATAGGTGACAGTACTGACCACAAGGGACAGATGAAATTTCAATATCATTTTACCACACAAGTGCTGAATTGTACAGTCTGCAAGTGCCACATACATAAGGCAGCAAATTCCATATTTCTGGCTTTTGGTATACATTTAGGTGCACCTTTAGATTTGTACATAAGGACATATAAGCTGTTGTCAGAGTATTTGTGTTTTTACCAAGGCATTTAAAAATAGACTAGAAAGAAAATCAAACTACCGTGCTTTTAAATGTTTTGACTTGAGAGGTTATTAAGGACAGACAATCATTTCAGCCAGCCTACAGTTCTCTAAACAGTCCTGACTGCTGTCCAAAAAGAAAATTCAGAAAGATCCAAGACCACACAAAGCAAAAACATGTTAAAGCAGAGGGAGATGCAAAATTTCCATACTTCAAATTCCTTCAAGGAAAACCTGTGTCCCTCTTGTCCCTGTTAAGAGAGCTGCTACTGTTCCATTTGTGTCACATGGTCACGAAAAGACCTGAGAAGCGAAATATAGTATATACAGCTGGAAGGAAAGAGCTTGGGTCAAAGGGGTGTTTGTTAGAGCGTATTCTGTGGTCACATTACATGAAAAGTTTTTAATTCTGAGGGAAATGGAACATCTGCTTTGTTTTATCCCCGTATTGCTGATGTCAAGACCTTGGGCTGCCAGAACTGAGAATGCCCAGGGAAAATCCAAACGATTGCATCTGCAGAAGCACCTACCCTGCCAGCACTCCTCCTAACATTAAGCCCAGTACTAAATAATGTTGTGGCTGTCTCAGGATAGCCCAGTTTTAACAATAATATCACAGAATGATTAACAGGGTTTTCTGTCATTTGTTGTGTTTTTTTTAACAGATGGAGCTGATCACTCAGCCTGAAGAGGGTTCCATGAAGGAACACTGTTTCCATGTAAGTGTATTATTTCATTTATTTATCTGTATTTTCATACACAGTTATGCCATAATAGCAGCTCTTTAAGTAGAAGATGTCACATGGAAGTTCATTGTTTCTCCAAGCATTTTGGAGCACTTACCACATGCAAGATCAAATCTTCCCAGTTATGGCTGAATACAAATAGACTGCATTCAAGAAGCAGTGTTGGAATTAAATGAGAACAAACCCTCTGTTAATTAGCCACCATTGTAGCACTGTTTATAGTGGCTTTCTATGTTGCCTCTGTTCCTCTCTTAAAAAACAAAACCATATAAACTGCTTGAGCTATATTAAACAAAAGCACACTTTAGAAAAATCACTAATTTTAGTATGATCATGAATATTATACCAGACAGACCATAAACAGTACCCTAGAGATTACATTCTGTTTATATAAATTCCTCTTAATTTAGAAAATATTGATTGAATAGACTGAGGCAGCCAGAGCCAACAAAGATATATTTAAGAAAACCACTATACAGTCTCCAGTGACAAAATCCTCTCTATTCATACAGCATTCATCTTTTGTTTCTGATTAAAGCTACTCATAAAAGTTGCTTGCATGGTTTGGCTTTGTTTTTTGTAACTGTCTATTCATCCTGAGTTGTAATGCTGGAAAGTTTGCTCAGGCCCGGACGATAAGATAGAAGCACATAGACAGGTCCTTTCAGCCCTGCTCCCAACTGTGCGAAGGGTTTCTGCACAAGACCAAGAGTCCATCAGTGGGTGCAGGGCTTCCAACTGCAAGCTGTAGGCAACAGGGACCATGCACAGTTGTGTGGTTAGCACACTGGAGCTCCCATCGTTCTGAGCTGCTGCTGCAATATAAACCAAATTATTTATTTACAGCACTAAAAAAGTATTTGAATTGTACATGGTACAAAAGCAGTTGCGTAACTAAGACTGCTAGTATGGGACTGTTCCAGCCTGGACTGCTGAAAACTGAACCCAGCAAAGAATCAATCCATTTTACAGGTGGATCACTGTCCTGCTCCTATCACTGTCCGGTCACACAGGCCCAAGAGGGGGGAGGAAACTTAAAGGTGAAGAAGGAGGGCAGAGCAAGCTTTTTGGTGGCACCTTGCACTTGGATTGACTTGGAGCTGTTGAGAAACCATTATCCTAGAAACAATTTCTCTACAAGTGTTCTTAAAATTTGATCTTGGTTTCACACCATGTAAATCTCATTTTCTGACCAAAACAGATTATTATCTCTGGAAATATGTCTGTCATCTGTGTGTTATAATTGTAGTTGGAGGCTATTTTGAGATGGTTTTATCCCAAAAAGATAAAATTAAATGTTAGTTCTCTACACAGGCTGTATATACAAGAAAACTGTGCTGCTGCAAATCCTTTTATTTCCTTTGCAGATAGTAATGGATTATGCAGCAGTGTTGTCTAGTTACAATCATTTTTTATTATCACAGAGTAGAGCCTGTGACTGTCCTTTTGTGATCAGAAGGAGGCGTTACCCACTTCTCTCATCTGTGAGCAGGTTCAAAGCTGGGTTATGGGAAATTGGAGAAGCTGAGTTTCTGAATCTGCACCCAAGTCACTAGCAGGGATGGCACTGAATTCTCCAGTTATAATGAGGACACATTCCCCAAAACAAAAGTATTACTTATCTAACATTTCCTATCCTGCAGCAGAAAGTAGGAACCAAGTTGATCAAAAACCTTGCTAATGAGAAGTTATTTGCCAAGTTGCCATGTCCCATTAAGATGACACAGTATTCTATACACTTGCATTACTGTACTTTTTTTTCCAAGTTTGAGCCCAGATTCCTGAAACGAAAGCAATTTCATACAAAAAGTGAAGACAAATTGTGAGGAACAGAAGTTAAGGGCTCTGGGTGACATTGCTGCATCTAGTTTTAGTGACACGTGGGAAAGGGCAGCTCTTCTAGAAGGATAACCTGATATTCTGATATTCAGATTATGTTGAACTGTCCTTGGTCGTGTCCCATGCTTTATAATAATTTAACAACATTCATAGCAAATTTACTTAGTTAACACAAATAAACCCAACCCCCCAAGAACACACTGGGTTTGGTGGTTTGCTGAATCTGTTTGGTTTTTTTCAGAATGTTTATTCTGGTGCTTTGCCCATCTGCTAGACCTCCCTTACTACTTTTTGACTTTCTCATTTGTTGCTGCTCTGCACATTAATCAATGATGGCACTGCATGGTTTTGACTGCAACTTTTTCTAAATATATCCAGTTTATATGAGATAAATTTCAAGTGACTGGGTAGAATAATGAATTCTTCAAAAAAATACCCAGAAAGATGTTTCTCAAGAAACTATGAGGATAGCACAGGGTCCTACAAAAGTACTTCCCTGAATACTGCTGTGTCACCGGCCCTCTCTTGATTTTCTCTAGAGAGAATGAATGTTTCTTGTAGCATAGCATTTGGCCCTCACATGCATTCACTCCCTTATTAAAAGCAAGAAAACCTGCAGAACTCCAAAAAGTACATCTCAGGTTCATGGGGGGTGAGGGGTTGGACTTCTGTGCACTAAGCTTTGGGATGTATAGGGGAATTTTTCAGAAGGGGAGGGAAGCATAAGGGAGAACCAAGGTTCACTCACTATCTATAATGGGTGTTGAAATTAAGTTGTCATACTGAACATAAAAGAGGACCTTCTGGCAATAAGAATGTGAGCTGGGGGTCAAGCTCTGACATGGATATGTGGAATACTTCTCCTTGTAGAAATCAAGCCCAGGACAGAGTGGTTTTAATGCACCTCCAGGAAGGAAAACCTCCTACTCAGCACAGCTAGGGGGCTGGGGTAGAATAGGATGCATACCACTGATATTTCTGGCATTTCTCCTTGGCTTTTAAATTGACTTGTTTTTTTAAGGCTCATTTAGCCATTCTGAGGGATATTATATGACCACTAGATCTCATAAGCACCCTGCATATAAAGGGCAGACTGTGAGGCATCGTACCCCTCATTTTTTCAAAGATTTAAGGCTAGAAATGCATGTCTTCTGAGCCTGCAAGAAGTTAAAATTATGGTTCCTTTCATGCTCTTCATATCTGTTCTTTTAAACCCACAACCTGACCCTGCATATTTTGGAAACTTGGTAGTCTTTGTGCTATAAAGGGGCCTGGTAGAAAATCCACACCCCTCTTCTTTCCTCTGTAAAGCCTTATATAGCTACAGTGCCCAATCGTCTGTCCTTCTGCCTTGCCCCCATAGTCCCACATGTAAGGCTGTGACTTAGGCTGACCTCAGGAAAGGTCTGGAGGACAAGCTGGATTGTCAGAAATGTTGCCAAAGTGCTCTGTGGACCAACTCCCTGTAACTCCAGAGCAGCCCACCCTGCTACGATTACTAGGAGCAGCTGCTCCACTCACTGAAGAGGTCTTAAACTGGGACTAGATCCAGAAGGTGCAAAGTTGACTTTAGCATACTTTTAGCTCCTTTCAGCCTCCCTGAAAGTCCCTGGGAAGCTACCTGGGGGGGCACAGTCTTTGCCTGAGATACAATTTCTTCTTCACTACTTGATTCTGCTGTATGCTCACTGTTCAGTTATCTGGGATAAGGATGAGGTGGGATAACCTACATAAAGCAAGAGACGTGATATAAAACATTTGTAAATGAGGCTATAAGAACATACTGAGTGTGTTCACCTTTGCCATCAGCTCTCTAAAGTGAAGAAGAGCTTTAACTAAAAGTAGGAAAAGATGAGATGAGCATAAACATTTTCTGTTATGAGCTCCATAATAGAGACATCATTTGAGGCTGATTAATCCACAGCTTGGGTGTCTGTCTATTTCAGATAAAGTCCCATTTATAAAATAAAAATACAAACTTATTCATTGAAAATGAAGCTGGAACACTGTTTAATATGGGATCTGTTGTGGGATCTCCCTGGAAACATGACAGTTGTGTCCCTGTAGTACTGTCTGAATTTATAAAAACATATTTTGCTACATCAGCATCACTGAAATTAGAATAACACATCACTACACTTTATTTCTTATTAGGGAAAATATTTTGTGGAATCTCAACTGCATTTATTGCACAATATTTATTAATAGAGTTAGGACAAATATTTCAGTGAAGACCATTTCTAGGCATTGTTAAATGCTCAATAAATCTGCACATACTTGGAAAAAACATAGCTTTTCACACCGAAGAACTGTTTAAGAACTCTGTACAACCATGTAAAGAAATAAACTGTCTTTTTCTTTTGGAAAAGGCAAATACTACATATGTTTCAGAAAGGGATTCTGCCATTTTCTTCATTAAAATTAGATTCCTCTGATACCATACAAGTTACCCATTAATCTCCTTTATCTCTTTAACTGCTACTTCAAGTATTATCAGGGGCATATGGTAATCTTATTATACATCCACCTTTCTTTTTAAAGTGGAGCAAGGACCAGAGGTCCAATGATAGAACCCTTATTGAAGTCCAGTGGAAGCTTCATTGCAGAGGTCCAGACCCAGAAAGGAACTTTGGCATCTAAAATCCCCCTGCTGCCTTAACAATACTTAGCCGTTGCTTAAGCCCACAGGCAGATGCAGTCTATAGTAGCTTCAGGTTCTGTGGATGTTTCCCACTTGCCTAGTTCTGGGACTGTGTAACCCCAAGGTACCTCATTTGTGAGAAACCCCTGCAACTCAGCATATACTTCCCACTCATTCCTATTGCAGATAAGTGGGTCCCCCCAGATGGCTTCAGGAATTGTTTCTGCATTTTATCCAATGGCAAATTAAAAAATATTTAAATGGTCGTGGGGCAAGGTAAGTCAGGTTAGTAATTTAAACAATAGGCTGTTAAGATATATCCATTTTTTTAGTATCTGCAAGGAAGCTTTATGTCTGTGGTGTACAGTGGAATACTTTGAAAAAGGTGTTTCCAGGCATTTCCTCTCAGATCTAGAGGCAGCATTAGCTCATGGGCAGGACACTTTTCTAGAAGATATTATTTTTCATTTTCTCAGTGGAATCAAACTCGATGTCCTCCATTGGGGTTGAGATAGCTAGTGACAATCTAGCACAGAAATAAGTGTGTAAGACATCAGTGGCCCCAAGAGCTCCCACAGCCTGTGCTCCACCTGGCAAACTTGTCTTCTGAATTATTCACCACTCTGTGTGGTGTCAGTGAAGGGCTAACACTGAATTGGTGATAAGGGCATTCATTAGGTTTGTGCGTCATGGATGCTGCTTCCACTCTGTGATACCTGTAGTTCTGTCAGTCTTGAAGGAAGGAAATATACCAAGCAGAAAACTCAGTAACTATATGCTTGGAGTATGACACCTTGATGTCTACACCATCTGCAGTTCAGCCTTTGGGAGGCAAAGAGGGAGGAAACAGTGGAGTTATCACAGCCAGGCTACCAAAATCCCATTTCCAATTGTCTCTCTCTCCTGTATTTAGATCCCTCTTTCTGATTCTTTTAGGAGAAATGGGAATCTTCAAAGGAGATAGGTAGGATTCAATTCAGACTTTTAGGAAAGGAATCGAAAGGCAAAAAACCCAAAAGCAGTGAGGCATTTGGTAATGCTGAATTAAGAGAAATTTTGAAAGTACAATTAAGTAAAATGCAAAATAAAATATTGATAGGAGCAGGGCTTGACACACACTTTCATATTGGCCAACTTGAACAGTTTCCATAACCATGTAGCTTTTACAGAGGTATTTTTTAAATGCCTCGTTTCCCCTTAGGAAGAGCACAGCATTCTCAGTTCTGAACACAGGGAAAAGTTCTTGGCATGATGCAGACCCAGCTACAAGCTTAGGAGCCTTCGTATCTGCTCTTGCATGCAACTTCCCCTGCACAGCCACAGCGCTCTCATTCCAGTCACATCTTTCCCTAACTTGGCATTCAGATGGTCTCTTCTGCTTACGTTAAAACCCCAGCACTTTCATTCTGACATGCCTTCAAAATATTGTCAGCCTTAAAGAAAATATTTGCCTTAAAGGAAATATTTAACATATTTATCCTAAGTAAAGAAATAATGAAATATAATTTTGTAAAATTGGAACATCCATAAATAATGCTGTCTTTATTAGTGGCTGCAAATGCTGTTCAGGGTATTACACAAAATATGTTTAGGAGATAAGGAAAGATTATCCACTTGGCCTTATAAAGCAGTGAGAGGACAGTATGTCATTGCTGTAAAATACTTCTAGCTGAAATATGTAAAGCATTGCATTCTTTAACAAACAAGGTGGTTCTTGGTCTCATGCTGACTATTTACTAACCTTTACTTTACTTTTACTTCCCTAACATTTACTTTACGTCTCATACAAAATATCACATAATTAGTAGGCATTGTTTGGAAAGGTAGACCAGAAGGGGACGATATTGACAGACAGGGTCAGTGTGCAGGCAGGGCTCTAGAGGAAGCCTGAAGACTTACAGGTCTTGCAGAACAGTCTACTCTGTGCAGCTCAGTACGGTGAGAGTTCACCCTCAGTCTCATAAATACCTACCCCCTCACCATACAGGTTTAAAAAGAAATCAGAAATAGTTAAATCTGGGGAGAAACGCCTTTGATTTTACTTTACATTGCTAATTACTGTCATTTATGACAAACATTAACTAAGCCAATCACACAATTAACTGCTGGTTCCTTTTATGATATTGGTATCCAGTGTTGTTTTGCTCTTGGTTTAATGGATGTTGCAACATAATTCCGTGGTGGATTTATTATATAAATTCAATCTTTTTTTGTTCAGACAGTAGATTTGAGCTCTGAATCTAGACAGACATCAGTATGGCATGTCTCTGTGATACCTGATCAGCCATCTGCCTCCAGCTCCTTCAGAGCAAGTAATAAGTGAAAAACATATGAGCACTGGCAGTGATTAAAAAGGCAGAACAACTGGAGAATAAGGTTTAATTGCTGGTGCCTCAGTTGTGCCAGAATAATACTATGCACACTGACTCATCAGAATAAACTGGTTTATAACTACAGTGCTCTTTGTGAGAACCAAGAGAAGAACATTTGACAGGGTAGACAAATGTGAAATTGCTCATAGCACTTAGGTGCCATCCCTGCCCTTCCACAGTGCTTTAATTTGCAGTCTGTAAGTACAGTGGGATAGCATATTCAGGCTACTACAGAAAGGCTTCAGGATAACTCTTTCATGATCACCTCTGATTGTGAAGCTTGGACTTGATGACTCAGGTGTAATGACTTCTAGTGTGATATACTAATAAAGTGTTCTCAGGATGTCAGGGTGTCAGGGGTTGGAAGGGACCTTGGATATCTTCAAGTCCAACCCCCCTGCCAGAGCAGTCTAGCACAGGCCACACAGGTTGCATCCAGGGGGGTTTTGAAAATCTCCAGAGAAGGAGACTCCACAACCTCTCTGGGGAGCCTGTTCCAGTGCTCTGTCACCCTCACAGGAAAGAAGTTCCTCCTCATGTTAAGGTGGAACCTCCTGTGCTCCAGCTTACATCCATTCCCCCTTGTCCTATCACAGGACACTTCTCCTGAATCAACTTAAACTCCTTCACCACTGTCTTTCCTAAAGATGAAGTGTATTTGCTGCTGACTCACACTAACACATATAGCCTGTGAATTTCAGACAGGACATGAGGTGAGAATAGCACTGCTGCAAGTTTGGGAATTGAAGATGTGCAACGGGAAAAAAACAGGGAGCCCAAGAAGGGAGGCAAGTGCAATGGCAGAATTACTGTGTTGCCTGACCAACAAAAGCGAGGGGCTATCCAAGAGCAATCTTAACTATTTGCAGCCTGTTGGGAGTAGGGTGGGAAATCCATCTGGAAATCAAAAAATATCTCCTTCTACTCCAGAAGCAGCCTTTGCGCCAAGAATATATTTCTTTACTGTCATTGAAATATTCAGCAGGCCTTCAGAAACATGAAAATGGGTGAAATGGTTTAGATCAGACAAATCTTTGATATACATCAGCCAAAACTTCACAACTCCATCTTCTACTCCGCTCCTTGTTAAGCGAAACTCAAATTTGATTTGTAGCTCTGGCCTGTGCTGAATGAACCGAGTAAGATCCCTGTGAAAATAGAGAGGGATAAAAATAAATGTTTTTCTCAGTTACGTTTCCAAATTGGTAGAATTAGCCAGAGGCTCTCAGCACTCATCTCATCACTGTTCCACCTGTCAAATCTAAGAGTAAAATAGATGTTTAGAATGAAGAAGATGCTGGCAGTACAACTATCTCAGTGTCTCCTTAGTAGAGCAGTATTTCCTTCAGCAGTGCTGAGCTGCAGCCCAGCCTTCACTGACCCAGCTATCCCCTTAACCCCGTGTCTGGAGCTGGCTGGGCTCTGCTTGGCAGCCAGCGTGGGAAGCGAGGAGCTACGGCGAGCTTTAAGGACCGGATGGTGGAAAATATCCAGTGACTCCAGTCCATACTCTGTCCTTTTTCACTTTTGTGCTACTTAACAGTTTCAGAGGCAGTCACACACATCCAAAATTTATTGAAGGATGGAGACACTTAATTTGCATCATTATGTGAAGGGAAATCTACACTGTCCAGGAAACCATGTGGGCCCATGGTGTTGAAAAGGAATGCCCTTTGGAGAACAAAAGATGCTTGAACATAATGGGCCAAAGTTGCTCCAGCAGGACTGGCATTAGTTCAAGAGGAATTGTCCTGCAGATACTTCTCCCTCAGCAGCAATGTCAGATCGAGTTTGTCATGCAATCACAAAACCAGCAAAATCATATTTACATCAAAGATTATTTGCAGGAGGCTAGAATTTAAAATCAATAGGAGAAAATACATGATGAGCCACTGTACAGGTTTGTTCCTATAAGGTATAAACCACAAATAAATAAACTATTAAAAAAAACCAAGCGAAATAAAATGTTGACATTGCACCTTTGTACTCTTGTGGTCCCACAGTATGTACCAAAGTGGTCATTCTGAAGAAAAAAGTGTAAGGACTAAGCTCATTCAACAACCAAAGACAGACATGAAT
>JAAGNO010015021.1:47072-58850 GCA_033439905.1 Ceryle rudis
ACTTTTTTTTTTTTTTTTTTTTTTTTTTTTCTTAAGGATTTAAAAAGTATTTTGAAAAAAAGGTTGAAGAAAAAAAAGTCTAAAAAAAAACACAAATAAAACACCTATAAAACACAAATAACCCCTGGCATAAAATACTGCAGGGGCTCCTGTGCTGTTCTGCAAACTTGTGACTCAGTACAGGAAAGGCAAGAAGTTGCTCTGACAAAAATTGAAACCATAGATGAAATAAAAGCCCCGCACGCTCTCAAGTTTATTTTAAATGTGTAGCAAATGTCCCTGTGGCACCTAAACCACAGGTTCTGTGCCTATGAATTATACTGCTCTGTTTACCAAAAGAACAGTATAAAAATAAAGTTAAAATATTAAGAATTTATTCTAGTTCCTAGTCATGCCAGAGTGATGGTTACCCTAAGAATATCCTTCAAAAATGTCATGAGAGACCATTTCTCTAAGTACTGCTTTAAGAGCTATGCCTTGAGGGTTTAAAAAATACTCAGTAAATAAGACAAATTGGAAAACAGGTAGAACAGTGTCTGGAAAATGTACATAGGCCACTTCAGAAAGCTAATGCTAGATCTGTTAATAATGTTAATAATCTGTTAATAATGTTCCATTAAGAGTGGAGAAAACACACCTCCCATTCTCTTTATTGTTTTAATGAAAGATTTTTAGTTATGTACATCTGGACCATCCAGTGAAAAAATAAGGTTTTTTTACTATCTTTTGTCAAACCACTCTGATTGTTACAAAAGACGAAAACATTCTCCTCTTGTCTCCTGAAATAACACTTCAGCAGATTTCCACACCAGATCACATACAGCAATGAGCATTTGACAGAACTTTTATTCACAGCTTCCTTCTCCTCCCATTGCTCCTGTAACTCCAGAGGGATTTTTGCCTCCCTCCCTCTGGGCTACCCTGCAATGGTTTCTCTCCTCCCGGCTCTGCTCGCACTACAGTTGCATCCCTTGGAATCCCTGGCTTTACGTGCAGGCCAAGGACTATTTTCTCTGTTGCTAATCTGAAAATAGAAGATGGTAAATATGCTTTACATTTTTAATTCTGCATGTCAGCAATGCCAGGGCATGAAATCCCAGAGATGAATAACGCCTTGAAAAGGCTCCCAAGAGGGATAAGCAAATGCCTGAGGAACTAAATTAACCCATATGGAAAAGGAAGGGGGGGGCAGTATTTTGCATTTGGAATTGACTCAGCTCTGCTCTGTTCTTGCTGCCTTAACATGATAATCAACTATAAATATATGTCTCTGTCTTATTGTTCCTTGTAAAGGCATTGCTGCTCTAGGTTCACCAGTGGCTGAGGAAGGCATTAGTAAGCACATGTGAATTATAGGTCCTGAAGGGTAAAATTTTGCATTCTCTACTAAGGACACTTTAACTCAGGGAAAGTGACTGACTAAAATGACCACACAGGACTCTCTTTCCCCATCACTGCCATGCCAACAGAAAGTAACTCTTTCCTATATTACCACAAGAGGCATAAAAGACTACAGCTGCCAGGGCAAAGGGCTTCACAGTCACTGTGACCCTGAGCTCAGCTCAGGTGTATGCCAACAGGAGTAAGATATGAGCTCTAATAACTAGCTAGCAAGACATGACCTTGGAAACTCACTTTATCTCTTTTTTTTCCCCTCTCTGAATAATGACTGAAGCATGAGGAGGAGAAATCCAGCAGAACTCCACTGTCAATTAGTTGCTTGAGGCTGTGACTACATGACACCTTAAGCTGCACTTGCACACACTTGTAGCATTCATATGACATTTTATACTTAAGAAGTAGCATACTTTTCACTGGATAGAATAAAATGCAATGTTACTTATGTAACTGATCTTGAGAATAAGGACATAATATTTGACATTTGCAGTCCACTGAAAATATCAAAATACTATGTTTTCCTAATTAGTATCTCAAATGAATAGCAGAATCTAGTTCTTCAGCACTGAGCTGCTCATGGATTTTGAAATAGAGGAGCAGAGTCTTCACCCATCACTCTCTTTGTATTGCCCCATCCCTCTCTCTTCCAGCTGAATAGAAACACCTTTTGCCCACACCTGTTACTCAGGCAAGGTTCACACTGCATTCAGCTCAGGCCTGGATATTTCTTCACTGGTGCCTTGACCTCATGCTTTTGCATGAGTCAATATGAAAAGCTGGGCAACTGATGCCAGTACAATTAGGGTCCTGAGGAAAGAGGCCTTTGAAATGCCCCTTTTGGTTTTGTCCAGCATGGTAAGGGTTAGATTTGGAAGGTAATAAATGTCTTTCAGTTATTTAGCAAATAAGCACCATGTGTGCCATACAGTCAGCATCTGCCACTCCCATGTTCTCAGCTGCTGCTAATGTAGCACTCAGCACTAACCCACCCCTCTGAGGCTGACATTAGGCCTGCAGAAGCTTTACTTCAGAAATGTCACCTATCCAAATGCATCATTTTTATCTCCCCCTGGTCCTGAGGACTGTGAGTGGTCCCAACTCTTTCTATCTTAGTTGCTGGTATCTCCTTTTTACCAGTAGACTGTTCCTGTGTACTGGGATTATATACTGTACTGGTGCCTTTCCTGAACAAAGATGATGATAGAGGTCTGAAAGTGATTGTCCCAACGCCTGTGGTCTTTCAGACTATGCCAGGTAAGAAATGGAATATCTTATAGCCTAGTAGAAAAAGGAAGCTCTAGGTTTGGTGAGAACAGCTTGGCAGTTAGTATTTGCTAACTTTCTAATGCACAGCAAAGGGTGAATGCTTTTGCTGGTGCAGCTGCTGAGGTGATGGTTACAGAGACTAGTGCTGGTCCTGATTGTGCACCTTTGAGGGCAAATGGGAGGGTGGAGCTCTTCCAAGGGAGCAATACAATGAAACAGAAAATATTTTGTACTCTTCCATCACTCGCATTTGCTAGTCTGAAGGGTATCAATATTTGGTGTGTTATTGTCACCTGAATATAAAATCATCCCTAACTGTATCCATCCAACTCTGTAGTGTTTCTGTGCTGTATCAGTGTGTGGCCTGAGGGTTTTTTATGGGTAGAGGAGGGGAGAATAGCAATGGCTGTATTCAGTTTATGGAGGGATCTATTTTCTTGGTGTCAGTGGATTTGCTATGTTGCTCAGATCCAAGGCAAAGAGGTTGTTGCTGTACCATAATATTTTTGACCTGATGGACCTGCCGTATGTTATCAGCGTTAAATTGAGAAATAGGACTAGGAGGTTTGCTTTGGTTTTTTGTTTGTTTGGTGTGTTGTGGTTTTGTGTTTGAGGTTGTCTGGGGTTTTTTTTGTAAATTGCTGTAAATTCTATTGTAGCTGTTGGGTTAAAGCAAGGCAGCTGGATGCTTTCAGAACCTGTTTCCTAGTTAAATGTTGAATTAGCTCCAGGCATGGGAAACTGGAGGGAGAGTGAGTGGGAAGGGAGGAAATGAAAGCAATTCCTTGCAAAGAAAAGCATTTAACCCAGCCAAACAAACTAAAACCACACAATAGCACAAACACAAAACCACCACACCCTGAGCTTTTCATTATATTTCAGTTAATGATACTTGCTGCATACTATGAATTTGTCTGTTAAAATGATATTTCCTCAAAGGAATATCAGTAAGACATATTCTTTAAGAAGAAAAAGAATCAGATACTTGCTTTTGACATTACAATTTCACAATTTTATGTGGTTCACTACAGTTGTGTGTGTGACTGGGGGGAGACGATTTAGGTCAAGAGTTCTGCTGTGGGAAGCTTTTTGCTGTTTTACCATTTCTGCAAGAGAGGGGAATTGCCATATCAGACCCATTGCCACCTAGTCAAGTGTGTAGTGGTAGACATTTTCACTTTTTTCCAAAAAGCAAGGTGCAAGATGCTGCAAGTCCAATAAAATATTATGATGACCTGAGATATGAAGAGGTAACAGAGGTATTACCCAATAACACCTTTGAAACAAACAATTTTTTATGTCATTCTTTCCCATTTATTTCTTTTACCATATAGTAAATTGTAGACCAATTTCTTCTCTTGCAGAATTCTAGTTTCTGGCATACTGTGTTTGACTGCTTGCTCAATATTTACTCCATTCCCCTGAATCAGTTCTGGTTGCTGACTTATTGCAACCATAATTTTACTGACAGTCACTCCCATCAGAAAGCCCAGTCTTCAGCTGTTGAGCAGCCTTATTTTTTACCCTTGCTCAAAGAAAGCTGAGGATGTAATACATGTTCGTGACTGCTGTACATTCAGCGTACTGCAATGCCTAGAGCATCTAAAAAAAATTATTGGCAACTGAGCAAACCCACAGTGCTACGTTCATGCTTTGCCTCACCAGAATTAACCCTGGTATTTTCTAACACACTTTGAAAGATGCACTTCCCAAGATCAACACTGGGCCACCTGCAATAAATACTGCAAAACCAAAAGTCAGTCTGTCTTCTCTGCATGAATCTTATCAAGCTTGCATTAATTTTCTTGTTAAAACAGAAAACACTACACTTCACACAGGAGAAATGAAAGCTGACCAACAGTGAAGTCAGAGGAAGTACAGAAAGGGGATAAACAAAGGCTGGAGCATTAGAAGTCATTCGCAATATAGGGAGGAGCAGTAGCAAAAAGATTTATTTTTTTTTTTTTTTTAATGGAGGAAATGCTGTCCTTAGAATAAATTGTCAGTGAAGCACATCACTAATTCAATCTGCTTGGCTGTCATAAGCTTCACAGACAGCCTATCAAGCACTACAGGAATGATGTGTACATTCCTGAGGCCTTATTGTATGAGACGGTTAAAGTCAGTTGAGCAATGAAAGATGGGTACTGAGCTGTGCTAAGCCTTCACTGGTGAAGCTGAGGACCACACCACAAGGCTTTTACCAGAGCTAGCCGAGTGATGTTTCTGTCTTAGGGAAAATCCAAAGGTCTAACAGGTTCCTTTCCAAACAAGGATGAATATCTGAAATAACTATTTTTCATGAAATGAAGTATTATGTAGGCCAGAGAAGGGTAGTGAGGAAAATAGGGAAAGCTGTTATTTGCTCCCAAGCACTTACAGGCTATTGCAAAAAGAAAGCAATAGTTTCCTCTTCTTGTCTATGCAGAATAAAACAACTAGAGGCTTAATTAAAAAATTAGGCTGAGATCTAAGCAGTCTTTTTCAAGGTAATAAGAGGAAAGAATAATTGGAAAGCTTGTGGAGCATCCATCACTGGAGGACTGTAAGAACAGGCTAAGCAAATGCCAATCAGGAATGGCTTCTCAAGAGGGGATTTAGTGCAGCCTTTCTTTCCTTCTTTTATTTTGGCCTCATGGAAACATTTTATTCTTGATTACATTTCATTTTAAAGCTCAGAAGTGTCTGAGAACGATGGGAGTTGTTCCTGTATGCATATGTAAATACTGTAACATCTACCATATTGCCATTAATTTACTGGATTTACCACATAAATTGTGGTAATTTGTTTAGATATATATATAATTACAGAAAAAGATATTCACTGATTGCCTGTGAAAATTCTAATTATGTTCTCAGGAAATGTTCAGATGTTGATCTTCCAGGGTGACAGATCTTTGTTAATATGAAATACCAGCAAATTTCAATCTAATTTTGCATGGTAAAATGAGGCCCAGTTATTAAGAACTCAGCTTAAAACACTTAGTTTGAAGAATCATCTGCAAGTACTGTGCCAGCCATAGGCTGTATCTGAAAGTTAGACCCCTTAGACCTACAGAGCGATAGGAGTAAATCCAGCCATCCGCTCTGTCACCTTAGTGGTGGAAATAAAATGCAGCTCAAAAAGTGACTTCCTAAGGGAATGAGATCACAGAATGTGCTGAGCTGGATTCTCTCAAGCAATTCTATGTCCCTCTTGAACTGGGGGGCCCAGAACTGGACACAGTACTCCAGATGCGGCCTCACTAGGGCAGAGTAGAGGGGTAGGAGAATCTCTCTTGACCTACTAGCCACACCTCTTTTAATACACCCAATAATGGTTTGTTAAGTTCTGTTTCAAGGATGGCATCTGCTTTATACCTCCAGTTTTTAAAATAGGATGTGTTTGAAAGAGCAACATCTAAGATACATGTTGGAATCCCCTTGACTAAGACAGTTTTTTCTCAATGTCTGATAAATACATTTTTAAGACTAGTTGATTGTTGGGTTTTTTTCAGTTAATATACCTTAGTGTGATGCTGATACCTTCCTCTAGGAGCCTATTACCTTTTTGATGGATGTGAGCTTTCATGTTAAGCACAAGCTCTGTTTTAAAAGAGGAAGGAGTGAAACCGCATTGCTTTGATAGGGAGTGGAGAAAGGAGAAATCCTTTGCTCCCTCAACTGAGGGAGGGCTTGGGAGCTACTGAGCAGCACTGCGTTACCTCTCTGCTGGGCAAGATCTTGCAAGGCATCCTTGCAAAGAAACTGGCTTAAAGCCAAACCTTGGTCAAAGAAGCCTGCCTTCTAGTATTTTTAAGGGATTTATGCCTGTCAAGAGGGTGACAAGTATGCATCTTCAGTTGTGACACCTGGTCACAAAACTTGGCTGGAAGATAAGAAATGCTACTTTTTCTCATGCTAGAAGACTTCTGCTCTACCCAGTAGCCTTGCATCTGGTTTGCCCAAGCAAAGTCCCACACTGATGCAGAGGAACCTTCAAGCCACTTAAGTTACAAATCTCTCTTTTTTTTTTGTGTGTTTTTTTTTTTTTGTTTGTTTGTTTGTTTTTTTTTGTTTGTTTTTCTTCCCTAGATTAGGGAACTGGTGGTGCAGTATATATCATAAGAGTTCCTGAACACTAAGACACAGTATACTATGTAGTAGAGCTTGAGATTGGTAGATGGCACTGTGGAAAGGGAGGTTTTGCCACATCAAAGCTCTAAATTAATTCCCCAGGTCAGAAACACGCTGTTAGTGCTATGTTGTCTTCTGCCTTTTGGGAATTACGAATTTTAATTCATAATTAAAACCAGATTACTTACTGGTAAACCCTTGACTCTGTGTGCAATGGATTAAACTAAACTGCACCTTGTCACTGAGTTAATGAATTAAGAAATCCCCTATAAATTATCTAGTGGGCAACTGGTGCTGGATAACCTGTTCTTACTCTGTTCTGGCCTAAATTGCTAAGTAGAAAGAAGCAGGGGTGTACCAGTACACTCTGTCCTCTGGGGACTAGGGCCCTTGGGGGAACAATGCACCATCTTCTCCATTCTAAATAACTGCAAAAGCAGGTCTACACTGCAGTGTCAAAGATGAATGGCTGGCTCAGAGACACCTTATTCTGCAGGCAATTATTTGGTACTGATGGTAGTTCAGCTGGGTTCCTGGGTATAAGAGGAGAAAACCCAGCCTCCCAGTGCCCAAACAGCAGTATAGCTGCAGGAGACAGTGTAAAGTACCAGGTGAAAGTGAGCCAGAAGACATTGTGCTGCTGTCTAGCTGCAGCCATGTATGCTATAGCTCATCAGATGAGTCTAGCCAGTGGATTAAGACAGACTCCTGCCAGACAGAATTGACCGTAGCACAGCCAGATCCCGTACAGAATCTGCCAAATCAAAATATTCCAGTTAAATTTGGTGAGGTACAGGGGATATTTAAATGACACAATTCATAAGGCAAATACTTTCAAGGACCTTTCATTTAGTGAGAAGCTTGGATTTCATTTTCAGGGTAATGTCAGCTGCTGACCTGAGATACCACATCCTAGCCAGCTTTAGCAGCATCCCATAGCACAGAACAAACAGGTTATACCTTACATCACAGCTGAAGTTGTTTAAAGAAGTTGAGAAAATAGGCAGATTGAGCTGACACATTAAGAACCAGGTGTATCAAAATACAATTTATTCTTAAAATGTCTAGTTTACACATAACAGCAAGGGTTACAGAGGGGAAAAGTGCAATTAATGGAGGAGGCTTATTTCACCTTACTATTTATTGTCTCATAGCACTACAAATAACTTCAGACTCAGGATATTATACCTCTTAGCAATAAGCAAAAACGGGATTTATATTTTGAAGTTAACACCATTTCTGTACAGTTAAAAGGTGTGGCAGTATTCACACCTGCTGAGTATGTATTGGACAATTTCTCACACAAGTCTTGCATGAAACACAGATCACCTTTACAGTTTGACAGCTCAGAAAGCTAAATTATAAGCATACAGATACAAAACATATATTAGTTTACTGAAGTCTAAAAAAAACCTTCAGAAAATGAGGTGCAATAAACCAGAGCAGTTTTCTATTTATGTGCAAGCCTATATTCCATCTAGAAAAATCTAGTAGCGACCCTGCTCTTTTAAAGAAATTAGCTTTCACAAAGTGCAGCTAATTCACTGTCTTCAATATGAAGGACCTTGCCTATGTTACACACTTGTGAGAAGTCATCACTAACTTCGCAATAGGGAGCAGGATACTCAACCTTCAGATGCTGCAAGATTAAACCAGGAGATAAGTTAAATCCTCTAAAAGTGCTACAGACTAGGAAGTTTACAAATCACTTTTTGTCATATAACCTTATTTTTGGCAAGTACTGTAGCTTTAAAATTTTCTTAAAAGGCTCATTTTTTCTTTTAATATTAGAAGGTAACCATCTGCCTGCTGAGTAGGATGATGAAGTCAAGGTTAGATTTGTTCTCAAATGAAAGACATTTATTATTCCCAAAGCCAACAAGGACAGAGATATCTTCCCAATGGAGCGTACACTTCCACCGCTCTGCATTGTTTTCTGTATTCTCCTTTTTATCCCATGGAAAGTTCTATGGGATTCAGAAGACCGATTCTGGAAATAAGAAATTAGAACAGTGTATGTTGTCAAGTTATAGAGCACATCCTACCTTTTCCCCTTCTCTCATTATCCTCTCTTGAGTTTCTTAACCTACTCTGAAGCCACAAATCCTAGCCATGCATTCCTACCTGCCTCTGCTACAAGCACATAGAGGATCATAGCCAACTTCTGTCCTGACAGCATCACCTCATCTCTACTGCACTCCTAATAGGTGCAAAATGAATTGTGATGACTTGTTCATGTAACGTCCCTGTTCACACACACATACTCTCTCTCATACATCATTTACTACAGCTTGCTAAAATACCATCACCTTCCACACTTCCTCACAAGAGTCTCTCTCCTAGTGACTCAAGAGAGTCTACAGCAGAAAGCAAGCAGCATATACTTAGGATACGAGCATGATACTTCTATAGTAGGTGGCATATGCATAGAGTTTATCTTAGGTTTTCTCCTAGAATAAGATTTGGCTAAGAATTTCAGTAGCATAGTATGGTTTAACAAGTCACGCAGACTAGTGAATTTGGATTTGCTCAGGCAGCCAACAATACCTGCCAGGTGGTTTTGTTATGCAGTATGTGACGCAGAAAGCTAACACAGTTCTGTTGGCCAGTGGAAGAATGCTTCCTTGCTATTATTAATCACCAATATGGTGATGAATTTTCAATCTGACCCAAGCTCTGCCACTGGGGAAAGAGACCACTGGACAGCCTTGGACTGCCTAGCTGATCAGGCTCTCTCTCTTGTCCTCTCCTTGGAGTCTGAAGATCTACACAGTCTTTCTTGGCAGATGGTATCTGAACACCATCAGGCTTCCACTCTGCGTGGAGAATCTTGTAATTCTGACCCTCGTTATTGTCCCAGAAGGTATGTTCTCCACTTTTGTAAGAAATGCAAAACTCTATCCTCTCTTCAGATGGAATGGCAGGAGGGAAGTCAATGGTAAATGAGAAGGTATCATTTTCAGAATCGCCGTAAACATTGTTCATGTATATGCACTCAATGTCTGTGTAGGTCTTCCACGTATCAAAGGTAATTCGAACCTGAACCTTTTTTTCAAAGCTCACGTTTTTTACTTTCACGGTGCCTGACAGCACCTTCTCTTGTAGAGTGCAGTTCTCCAGGCAGACCAAGTTCTTCTGCAGGCGGTTCCTGAAGTCCAGGTAGTCAGCTGAGGGACGAGGGAAACCCAGAACCAAGTTTTTCTCCTCATGCAGCTTTAAGCCAGATGTTATGTTTTCAAGGCCTAAGAGGTCAAACTGAAGATCCCACCCAGGGTGGTCCTGGAACTCAGAGAAGGTGTGTATTGCCGTCAGGGACAGCCCCTTTGAGTCTGCAAACACAACTCGTTTCTTGGCTCGGGCTGCCGAGTGGTTCCAGTCAGTCTTCTGAGCTTCAGAGTCACGTTTCACATGAAGACATGGTCTGAGAGGTTTGAATCTGTTCACGAAGTTATTTCTTTGACAGTCCTCAAGGGGGCTGAGAAAACTCTTCAGTGGTGGAGAATGGGCTAAGCAAATTCTCATGGCCATGTCCACAGGCATGATGGAGCTTGGCAAAGGTCTCGGGTCCAAGATCTGTATCATTCTGCAAGGGGCAGAAAGACACAATGTTGGTTTTTGTTACATCGGGTAAGAAGCTTCTTAAGAATGCATATTTATTTCATCCTCTGTCTTAAATATTCATGGCCTCATCTTTGCATGTCTTTAAATAATGCAGCCTAAATTTAAATTGACAGTTCAAGCTAAGGAACTAGGGTGAGACTATGCAATCATTTATTGCTAATGCTGAACTCTATGAACTCAAATGTAGTCTCATTTGCTTTTTCTGAACCTCTGAAAAATAGATTTTTAGTGACAGCTAATTAAGCACATTTCCTTGAAAATACATAAAACAGATCCAGTTACAGTGGAAGTGCTCATCCACTTTAGCTTCCCTTTTAGAGACTCTGAGCCAGGTCTTAACATTCCAGCAAGCTGGATCAGCTGCTTCATCTCTGAGCAGAGATATCACTATATTAAACAAGGCACCTATCCCATCAGAGCATCAAATGGGATGCTGTGTACCTTGATGCAGAGCCATCATGCTGTGGCTCTGAACAACCCCAAGTGCATGTTAGGCATTCTGGTTTTATTTAATTTAGACCAAAAAAAATGCTAAAACATTGTTGGAAATATCTTCTATGGGCTTTTAACCCAGGCCTACGTAACAGAGCTCTTTTGCGCTGTGTTGACTGATGAGTGAACAGGAATAGGAAAAAGGGTGGGGAGGGACACGCTTTCACCTCATCTTAAAACCGTCTTTTTATAATCCCCAAAGTCTGTGCCAAAAGCCTACTGCAAGTATTCGGTAAGATACAAACTTATTTGTAAAGACTGGTTCATAACTATCTCTCAAATGATGAAAATCACAATTACTATACAAGAACACGGTCCATTCAAAACCAGTTAACTTGAATATTTGTAACAAGGGGCTTCAACTGCAGCACATCCCTTCTGAGACAGCTGCAGTCCTTGTTGGAAATGTGGATTGTTTTGTTGAGTCATGGGAAGCCAGAGCATTTGCTTTGTCACTTAAATAAATGGCTTTCTCCTTCCCACGGTTTTCACTGGTATTCCAGAGCCCTGCCAAAAAAAAAGGCAGTATCTGTGTTGGCCTCTTAATTCTTCTCCTTGCCTTTTTTATCGTGGCAGTATTTGCCATAATAAGTAGGATGAGGAGAGCACCAGCATCCACTCAGTCATGTTTTGCTTTGCTCTAATAGGAAAAGAGGTAAGGCTTCAAAAAATATTCTCTGCAACTTTCATCACAGCTCCTGAGAAAAACCTCCTAACCTTTAAAGTATAAAAAAAAAACCAGAGGAGAGCAAACAAACAAACAAACAAACAAAAAAAAAAAAAAAAAAAAAAAAAAAAAAAAACAAAACAAAACCCCCCCGATGTGAAAGGAAGTCTCTTGGGAAGCAAGTCCTAGGTAAAAATTTTTCTTTGGGGGAGGGGGAG
>JAAGNO010015023.1:0-21291 GCA_033439905.1 Ceryle rudis
GCCCATCCGAGGGGGGGGAAAGGGGTCGAGTCGGCTCGGCTCGGCTCGGCGCCGGTCGCCCTGACAGCTGTGCCCGCAGGTGGAGGGCGTTTTCTACGTGAACGACCCCCTGGAGAAGCTGATGTTCGAGGAGCTGCGCAACGCCTGCCGTGGGGGAGGTGCGTTCGGCGGGGGGAGCGGGTTGGGGGCCCTCTGCCCTGGGGACTGTCCTCACACGCTCTTTGCCGCGGCCTAGCAGGCCTCGCCGATCACCAAGGCTCACGTCATGCTGTCTGCGAGCCCTGGAGGGGCGAGAGAGCAGTAAGGGCAGTGAGAGTGGATGCCATACCAATAGGGAGAAGAAAAATGCTCTCAAGACTCGTTTTGGAGTTGTAGAAAGCAGGCGTCCTTTATTGCGGTGCTGCAGACAGTTCCACCCAGCGTGCATGCCATACGGCATTTTCCGTGCTATATGTATACACTTAGGTGGCAGAATTAGTAGTTCATTAAACCCACCCCCCCTTATAGTGATTGATTAGTAACTCATACAATTGCAATAATGCTGACTCCATACTTTTGCTGCTATGCATGCTCAGGGGAATGGTCTTCACATAGGCAGGGGTCTTTTTGATCTATGGGCATGATTTTTAGTATTATAATGAAGGTAGTTCACCTAAAGTTTACACAAGCCTTAAATTTTCCTGCCGGCTTGACAGTGTACAACTGATTAACACCTTGCAAGGCCTAGTGGCTCAGGGATGATCCTGCTAAAAAATAACAAGTAGGATCTTAGCTCATTAAAAGTGGCTGTATAAGGCATAATGGAAGGATTTTCTTATCAATTGTTTTCACAGGTCTGGAGCATCAGCTGCTCTCTTCCAGGGATGTTGTGCAAGTTATCCCATCTTTGGCTGCTTCCTTATTTTCAAGGCCCTGCTTGCGTAATTGTTTTCTCTAGCCCAGACTCTTCAATAATCTTAGGTGCCTTTTTACATGGCTTGCCACAATTACTACATTTCAAGAGTGTAGCTGTTACCTGTTGTGTTACAGCAGGTGATAGGAGCAGGCCCAGGGCATGTCCCAGCTGGCAGGGCTGGAGGGGCAGCAAACTTTGCTGGGGGCTTTAGCCCAGGCCTGTCTGTTCTGTGCAGTGCTGGAGCCCAAGGCCAGATCCAGATCTGTCTGGATGGTAGATTATCAGATTTTTTACTTTTTTAATTATTCTCTTTTTCAGGTGCAGGTGGCTTTTTGCCCGCTATGAAACAGATTGGGAATGTGGCTGCATTACCTGGTATTGTTCATGTGAGTAACTCCTTTGAAAATATGCTCTTTTTCTGTTCCTGTTTGCCAGGGATTATGGCCTTCCAAATGGGAGCTCTTGTGAAAAGTGGTATGTACCAAAGTTCTTTTCAAGACAGTCTGTGTGTTAGGAACCTCTCTTGTGAGTAAGCAGCACTTGTGAGGGCAGGCTGTAAAGCTAAGTTTTTGGAAAGGGAAGTATCCACTTAGTTCACTGACTGCTTTTTGACATAAAGTTTTTTCAGTAGTGCTTTATGCTGCTTCACTTCGACATGTGGAGCTGTCACTTTCTTTAATTAGTAATAAAAAAAGGTTCAATAAAAAGAATTTTTACAAATTAAAATGAGAAAGCTCTTATCCTATCCTATCACCATATCATCGTAAATGGATGATGTTTTCCTGCCTACAGGGTATGGTCTTTAGTCAGTGTTCAGTGACACAGATTAAGAAGGAAAAATGCCAACTGTTGCCTGGTTCAGTTCTGTAGCACTGACATTTTCCCTGGTTACATTTATAGTAGTTAAATATTGCAGATGTCTCTATAGATGGAACTTGGTAAAGACGAACTCAGGTTCTCTCTTCTGTCTCTGCTTTATGCTACTCATAAGCCATGGCCTGTGTAAGTTTCGAATGCAAGGACTCAAGTCCAAGAAAAAGCTAGGTTAGAATTTAGTTTGGGATCACAGTTCCTACATTTAGGTGCTTGAGAGCATGTCAGGTTTTCTTGAGATCTGGTCCATAGATCCAAGAGGGCTTCTCAGCTGACTAGCCACTGGGTGTATGTTTCAGAATGAGGTCTGCTCTCTGTTCTCTTTGACTGTCTGCCCTGTAACTGCAGGAGTTTAGATACTCACCTAAATTAATGTGGTTACTCCATCGACATCTGGACATCCATTCTCTTTTTGGTATATGTGTTTGCAAATTTGACAACCACTGCCACAAGGCAAAGCATAACCAAGGTGTGTGACTGTGCAGCACAGCGTTTCATAAAACTTCAAAATTTCCTTCATTCTTTTTCAGAGATCAATAGGCCTTCCAGATGTCCATTCTGGCTATGGGTTTGCCATTGGCAACATGGCTGCCTTTGATATGAACGATCCTGAAGCAGTGGTTTCACCAGGTAAAGATGACTGACTTAACTGGCACTGAGAAATATCTGTGATAGCATGAAAATGCTTTTTGAAATGGCAGGCGTTTATAGCACTTTATATACAGAACTAAAGCAAAAAATAGGTGAATTACAGGGAGTTAAAAGGTGCTTAATTATTGCACTCAGAATCTTTATTCTTTATGGAGCATGTGGTTACACTGAAAACATCTAAACAGTACAGAGGAAATTGCACTTTTGTTTTTGGCTTGGGCTCTTGATATCCCCCAATTTTGAAGGGAGAGCACAAGATTCTGAACTTGGGTTTCACCGGGTTGATAAAGAACTGATGCTTTTCTTTAAGCAATGTTTGTAAACATCTTTTGAGAATATTTTTACACTTTATTAAAAATGTGACTTAAAATATGTCTGCCTTTTAAGTAAACACCTGGGTCTTAATTACTGATGGTCTGGAGATGATTTTGTGGTTGTCATGAAATGTGATGTTCACGTTTCAGGTTTGCTTCAGGCAGTTCCAGTGTTCCTGATTGACTCAAACCCAAGATCACTTAGTCTGATATCCCCTCCTCTGACACTAGAAGCTTCACTGGTAAAGGTGGCATGATTGGTCTTTCATATTAGGCCTTGCCTTGCAGGATTTATTTTTACTAAACAGTAAAAGTTAAACAAAACAGTAAGCACTGAAGTTTAATATTCCTTGTAAGTATGTATCACTTATTTTAACTAGTTATTACGTATTCCAGTGAAGATTCAAAAAGGACTTGCTTTCAAGGACTTACTTTTGAGAGCATCTTGCATCAGGGAGCCATGCTAAGATGTGTCACTTTTCTTCTGACCTTAGGCAGAAGACCGGGAACAGAAGAACTCTTCACTTTCTGTGGACAGCATATTTTATAGTTGTGTCTGCTCCTCTTTGTCTTCTTGCTGGAGTGACTTTCTGAACACAGCTCTATCTGTAGAGTGTATGCTTGATACTGAGAAGCTGTAGTTATTTTCAAGAGTTTTCAAGTTCTCTGCAAAACCACACTTTTGGCCATCTTGAAATCTGAGGCTTCATGTAAATCTATTAAAATGAACCTTAATGCGGTTCATCTTTGTTCCCAGTATTGTGTCAGAGAGAAGGTGTAAGTTCACCACATTCAGTATGTACTCCCTGTCAGCAGGGACACTGGTTTAAGATGAATATTCAACAAGTGCTCACCATCAGCACCATTTCCTTATTAACTCCGTGGCTTTTTCTACACTCCTAGGCGGTGTCGGATTTGACATCAACTGTGGTGTCCGCTTACTACGTACAAATTTGGATGAAAGTGATGTGCAGCCTGTGAAGGAGCAGCTTGCCCAGGCTATGTTTGATCACATTCCTGTTGGTGTCGGCTCCAAAGGTGTCATCCCCATGAATGCCAAGTAAGAGAATGAATTTGTGTGCACATCACTGGATGGGACATCTCTGGTGTTTTGTTTTGATGAAAGATTCATCAGTGGCAGACTTTAAGAAAGAAAAAGTAATTCTAAAACACCGTTCTTTCTGCACATGTCCTTCCCCAGGAGAACTGGAATAATAAGCAATGTACAAAGTTAGCTGTTTATTCCCACAGTTAAAAACCTGAAATCACTAAAAGTTCTTGAAAGGTTCTGATTTCTTCTGACAGAACACCTCCATGAACCTAAAGGTATTTTTTTTTTTGAAAGTGATGAGAGAGAAAATATGACATTCCTCACACAACAAAGAGGAAAAAGTAATGACCTATCTAAAGTTAATGTATTCATATAGCTTGATTCTTCTGAAGTGTTAAGAAGTGGGGAGATGGAGGGTGATCAAGAGATCTAAATTATTCTGTGATTTTATGAGGTCATCTCATAACTCCTTGCATGAAGGAGGGCTAATCGAAGCTCGGTCTAACAACAGAGTTACATCAAGTTGCTCAGGGCCATATCCAGTGGAGTTTTGAGTATATCCAAGGATAACCACCTTATGTGGGTGTTTGATAATTGCAGGGATTTGGAAGAGGCGCTAGAAATGGGTGTGGACTGGTCTCTCCGGGAAGGTTATGCCTGGGCAGAGGACAAGGAGCACTGTGAGGAATATGGAAGAATGCTGCAGGCTGATCCCAACAAGGTCTCCTCAAGAGCAAAGAAGAGGGGCCTGCCTCAGGTGATGTTATACTTCAGGTGGGCTGTGAGTGCTCCCAGGGTTCAAATTTAAAGGTTAGCAAGGAGTTCTCTAATATTGTGTCTTTTCTTGAAACTCTGCCTAGCATTGCTGGGCAGGGGGAAAGGTGAGATGGTGGGGGCGTTTCTGAGTAATTCTTGACATAACTGTAATGGAAGAAAATTATACTGGTCCCTGGGAACATTAGGTTTTCATCAGTTAACACCTGCTACTGGAATTCATGTTTGGTGCCGTTTCCCCATCCAGATGTAGCTTTGTTTTTGAGAGACAGGCAAGTTACTCTGCAGCTTTTCTTCCTTGTTTGCTCAGCAACATAATAGCAGGGCAAGGATATTATAATAAATGGAACTAGCTCATAACTTTGAATTGCAGTTCAAGGGTTGGATTTCATTTCTATATATAATATGTCATTGCTGCATGGAGCACTTTTGAGAGGTCTATACTAATGCTACCATTTGCAAAACTTTATATGACTTCATGAGTTTTACGAATTGTGGTGCTGCAAGGTTATAGCACTGTAACCTCAGAATAATCTCATGTCCTCAATTTTCACATTTTCCTTGCAAAGAAGTCATCATTTCTTATGGAGTTGAAAAATATTTGGACTTGGAAATGGAATATCTTGCTTTAATCTACTAAAAGGTTGTGAGTACCTAATTAACAGGATGTTGTAACTTCCTTATGGAGTTATAACCAAATACAAGATTATACAGCTGCCTCACCTATACAAATTGAAGATGAATTCTCAATACTCTGCACTCTTCCAATCTTTCAACTAGGCCTAAATAAGATGGAAAAAAGTGGCAGCACAGTCTGTAGATCCTGGTCCTTTTGTTTAATCCCAGCCTTGTTCCAACAGTAAAAATAGTTATAAATCTGAGCAAAGAGAACAGTGATGATGCTACTGTGTTCTACTTCTTTTCAGTTTATATGATGATTCTTTTTCCTGGAAAAACTCTACTAAAACTAAAACCTTGCTGTAGCAATTTGCCCTATTGGCCGTGTTCCTGTAGCTCTCCCCTGTGCTCTCAGAGGCTGCTTTACTAACAGTTGTCTGATCCATATGTTCTGATTGGCAGCTGGGGACCCTAGGAGCAGGAAACCACTACGCTGAGATCCAGGTTGTGGATGAGATTTACAACGAATATGCTGCCAGGAAGATGGGCATCGACCACAAAGGGCAGGTGTGCGTGATGATCCACAGCGGCAGCAGAGGCCTGGGCCACCAGGTTGCCACAGGTATGGTCTGACTGGCGTAGATACCTCGAGGTGGACTCTTCAGCATGGTCTTGTCATTGACAGTCGACTCCAGCACCAAAGAATATTTCTTACAGTGTAACTGCCAAGTCCGTTCTGAGTTGCCTTGACAGAGGTTGTCTGTTTGCAAGCAACTGATAATGTTCCACCACAGATTTGCTTTTGCACTTAAGAAGGAGCCATAAGTTTGACCATCTGACAGATGAGCTCAGTTTTAGAATGTAAATTACAGACACCCATGTTAATCTTACAGATTGGAAAAAAAAATTAAAGAGTCACTTAGACTTACTGTGTTTATTTCCCAGATGCATTGGTGGCTATGGAAAAAGCTATGAAACGGGACAAAATCATAGTGAATGATCGTCAGCTGGCATGCGCCAGGATCGCCTCTGCAGAGGGACAGGATTACTTGAAGGGAATGGCAGCTGCTGGAAACTATGCATGGGTTAATCGCTCTTCTATGACTTTTCTAACAAGACAGGTAGGAGCAGAGTTGTGTCTGATGAAAATATGTTGATACACATGTCCTGCTTTATCCTAGACGTATGGAACACAGAGTAGCTGCAGTGTTTAATGTAATTTTCATTTTTGTCCTTCTTAAACTGTGTTTTCTGGAGAGACACACAGCTGCAGTCATGACAATCCATCTAAAACCTCTCAACGTAACTGAATTGCACTTGCAGAAGACACTCAAGCAATATTTTTGAGAATGCCTTGAACTGTAAGAAGAGGATACAAGAAAATTGGTTTTACACTGCTGAAGCCATCTTTTCAGAATGTCAAGAACTTGTCTAGTTGATGTGTAATTAAGTTCCAGCATTAAAGCTGCCAGTGGGCAGATAAACAATCTAGACAGTCCAGTTCTGTCACTGTTGTATTCAATTTCTTTGTGACTAAATTTGACTGAAGTTTCTTAACTGACATGCCAAGTGTTTATGTCACTGACTTACCAATAAGAAACACTTTCAAGAAAATTTCTTCCTTTTAGTTCCTGAAAAGATTGTAAAACTTTTCCATATGTACACAGCAGTCATCATCTTGTATTTCAAGTCCTGGTTTTTTTTCTTTGTAGGCCTTTGCCAAAGTCTTCAACACAACCCCAGATGACCTTGATATGCATGTTATCTATGATGTGTCTCACAACATCGCCAAAGTGGAGCAACATGTAGTGGATGGAAAGGAGCGAACTCTGCTGGTGCACAGAAAGGGATCAACCAGGGCCTTCCCTCCTCACCATCCTCTTATTGCTGTCGATTATCAAGTAAGTTTAGCTGTGGAATAAGGAAATCAGAAAAGCATTTTGTATGAATCAGACAATTTTAGGGTCCTTAACAGATCTAAAATTTGAATCCTTTTTTGAGGTAACAGCACTGGAACCCTAGTGGCTTAGCAACATTCTGCTTTTCTGTATGTTAGATCTTTGGGACACTGAGCTTCTTCTGCACCACACAGTGATTGAAATATCCCAAAGGGAAGGAATTGTTTCATACTTAAGGCAGCCTTCAGTGATTTGACTTGTCTGTCTATGGGATGCAAGTCTTTTGATCTTCTCGTCTGCTTCTTTCAGTGCAGTTAGTTCTCCAGAATCCTTGATACCAGGCACCCAAGGCAAGCAGGGATGCTCTGAAGGAATGTGAACCTGACCTCCTTTTCTGGAGATGTGGTTCTTAGTTTTTTATTAAGAATGAGTTTTTTAGGCCTTTTATTGGTGAATTAATACTTATTTGCATCCATAGTTGACTGGACAGCCTGTTTTGATCGGTGGGACTATGGGAACCTGTAGCTATGTTCTTACTGGCACGGAGCAAGGCATGACTGAGACCTTTGGAACTACTTGCCATGGAGCTGTAAGTCAAAAAGTCATTTCAGGAAGGGATTGGAATGGACTGTCATCCAGAGAACAAGGTTGTTCAAGGGTATCCAGTGTGTGATTCATGTGTTGGTCATACAAGTAGAGAGTAGTCTTACCACAGTATCCAAGCCCAGGATAACTGCAGGCCTTACTGAATAGACTATACCTGCAGAAAATTTAGGGAATGCAAAGGCGAAGGGTGGAATGGAGATGAAGAGAATGAGCTCCTTTTACCAAATTTGATTATCTTTAAGCTAACAAGAAGGATTATGTATGCGGAGGCTGTCTCATGTAAAACTGCAATAGTTAGAAGGTGTTTTCTCTTCTGTTATTTACAGTGTGAGGCAAGGATGACTGAGGAAGAGAAACAGCTTCCAGAGTAATAACTCCGAGTCTTGAATTCTGTCTGACAAGTGGTTTGCGTAAAAAGACACTTGCAGACTAGCATGTTAAACACATGGAGCTTCCCCAGACATCGTACCAGATAGATTTTGCAAGAGCCCGTCACCTAAATTTATTTCCTGTTTTGTGCATGCTGTGGTCTGTGCCCTCAGCCACTCTGTGGTTTCTTGTAATGTAATAGTGTTTTTCTTTAATGAGAAAGAGTTCTGTTTTCCAAACCACTACGAAAAATACAACTAACAGAACTTCTGCCTAGGGTCGTGCACTGTCTCGAGCCAAATCTCGACGTAACTTGGACTTCCAGGATGTATTGGACAAGCTGGCTGACATGGGCATTGCCATCCGTGTTGCTTCTCCCAAACTGGTTATGGAAGAAGTGAGTTTAATACTTCATTATCTGGGATGGAAAAGGGGGAGTCTTGCTCCTTGGGTGAATGACCCTCCCTGACTTGATTCTTCACAGTGCTAACTGATCGCTGGTACCCTAATTAATACTGTGAAGTCTTCCCTGTCCCAAAAATCTGGATGAAAGGGGACATGTCTGTTTGACAGCTTTTGGGGGGTATGTTCTCCTCCTCTTCTGCCTGGCGATAGGAATCAACCCTGAGAAGTCTTTGTGTGAACATCAAAAAAGTAGTTGCATTTTACAGATTCTCTTCTTGAATTAGGATCTCCCAGCGTACTTTACAATGCAGCTGTCACGTAGATTACTGGTGGCGTATGAGAGATCCTCCTCTTTTAAGATTAATTCCTATATTTGCTCAAGAAGAGAACTCTGAATGGCCAGAAAACTTTAAACGTTGACTTCCAGTTCCTCTTCATTAACACAAGAGTGTCTTTTCTGGTCACAACCTCACTCATAGAAGCGTGTTAATCATGTGGAACTATGCTATTATGGGTGTTGGTGTTGTACAAGCATGTTGATTGCATTAAAGTCTGTTCAAGAGCAACTTCCTTGTCAGAACGCTGGAGGGTAAAGCTGTAGAGTTCAACCCTGATTCCTGTCTCTAAGGGGCAGTGAAGATGATCTTAAAGGCTATCTGTAAGGAGGAAGTTGGAGTGACTTCCTGCCACATAACGAGGCTTGACATTCTCACGTGCTGGTAGACTTGATTATCTGAGAATACAGGGAAAACTGAACCAAAATACATAGTATTTTATCTGAAATATGATGAAAGGTTATTTGGAAAGCTAAGTGTCTTAGATTTCTTAAATACATAAGGTGGCTCAATGCTCAATACGCTCACCTGCTTCTACACCCTCAATTCATATGATTCTGTTTTTGCTAAGGGGGGATATGAAAAGCCTACATTTAACTTCCTGTGACTTTGGGTTGTTTATAGTTTTGTCTCCTTTTTTTTTTTTTTTTTTAACCTCTCTTCTCTCTCTTTCCTCCCCCCCAGGCACCCGAGTCTTACAAGAATGTGACAGATGTGGTTAACACCTGTCACGCAGCTGGCATCAGTAAGAAAGCCATTAAACTGAGACCTATTGCTGTTATAAAAGGCTAGGAACTGACAAGGCAGCAGAAACACACCAACTTCTCAAGGCCTTACACAAAACTGACTCAAACCATCATCTTCCCACACATCTTGGACTCTAGGATGCTCAGATACCTTATCCCTGCTCTAGAAACAATAACAGTTGAGGATACCTCTATTTTTAACCACTCCTAGGCATAATTAATGCCCCTTCCTCCTTGTTACATGGTGTTCTTTTCTTGTGAGGAAAGGGCAAAGAATGAATTCAATTTTATATGCAGTCCCTCTCCCATTTGCCTGATGATTCCACAGGCAGGCCTTGAGACTTGCCAGAGTTGTCACTAATTGCTGTGCTGCAAAACCACCTCCATCAGTGAAGATGGTGTATGAACCAGACCTGCTGTCTCCACACCTGAGCACCTGGAGCTTTTCCTGCACATAGAAGTACTCTGATAGGCAGAGTATACCACTTCTGGGCAGGGAGAGGTTGCTCTGTAGCAGTTACCTTTATGCATAGTCTATATTGTTGCATGTTTTGTGGCAATTGGGTAAGAAATCTGGAGTTGGGAGTGGTCTCCCACTTGGGCTGAGAGGGACTAGCTAGTCTTGAGGCACCGTCCTGCCCTCATCCCCACCCTCTCCCATTTAACACAGCAACTGGTGTTCTTGGCTCAGTGGGAGTAGGTGTTCCACAGTCTTTCTGGAACTGCTAATAGGACCGAGTATGTTGCTCTGAGAGATTGAATTTTTTTTTTCCCCAGTTAAGAGTTGTGATTTAACAACTTATATATGTGCTAACCCAACATTTTGCAAAGTCATAAGCATGTAAGAGTTGGATTGGATAATACTGCTCACTGTGTCCTGCAGCTCTCATTTAAGTGAGTCCAATTGCAGGGTCAGGCCCTGTGTGATCTGACTTCTGATATTTCTTTTGCATTCATTCTAAGTCTAGAGGTGAATCTGACCTCCCACTGGCTCATTCTGGGGATTACAAATAAAATGGGAAGGTGGACACTGCAGCGTTTCTGTGTCATATTTATTCTGTATCTAAAATGTCTGTTGCCCACCTTTACATACATGATCTTGAAACTCATCATATTTTGTGACTTCAGCTGGTGGATCTTGCAAAGAAACATGCAGTTGGCAGAATTTCTTGCAGGATCCAAGAGAAGGGCAGTGCAGCGCTGTTTGTCATAAACAAGTTGAGAAGAGTGGGATGGCTACAATTTGTCTTTCTCGGGGCCTTCTGGGTCCAGCTCTCTGGTAGGGGCTCGAGTTTCCCTGTAAGCCTGTGTGCAGACACAAGAGGGCAGCTGGAGGAAAAATTAAAACCTCAAAGCAAGAATGGAGCCCTGCCAGGTACTCATGTAAAAGAAGCAGATAGTGATTAATGGACTCGCGTGCCTTTTGACAAAACAACCCTTTAGGTTTAGGTTCTTAGCTGAAACCTGTTGATCTCAGGAGGTATAATGGCATTTTACTGTCTTAGGCATTTTGTGCTGATTGGTTTCTTAAGTTCAAATATTGTATTTGCTGCAGGTTCAGAAGCAGCATGTGCAGTAATAGTCACTGCTATGAATCCTTGTGAGTCTGACTTCACAGACGCTCTTCTTTCCCCCTGCTTTCTCCAGTGGGATTGTTCCAGATTGTCATCTCTCAGGTCTGAGATGCACTTGCTGAATTAAAAACAAAAATCATTTCACTTAGGCGAATTAGCTTCCAGTGACTGAGAGACAAATTGTTGGTCTCGGGTCTTCAGAAGTGTATGGTCCATGCAGAAGTTTCTGTCTATAAATATTTCAGACTCCCTGATGTGGAATGCAAGAAAACCCTTAAAACATTTATATTTAAAAATCAAGAAGCTTTTCTCAAACACCAGTTCTCCTTTCAACTTTTACTTTCCATTGCTGTGAAGAGACAAATTTCAGTTTTTGACTACAAGCTGAAATCATGCACCATGGAGGTGCTCTCATATGTAAGCCTTAAGTCTTCTGATCATCAGCATTTATGTTACCAGTCAAGAATGCAAGAATACGGTCAAGTTTTGGTTTCCTGTCACAAAGCTAGTACTAGTTTTGGCTACATGTGATATATGGAGGAGAGTGCTGGTTTTCTAACCACCTAATTAAGTAAAACCATAAGACATCTCTCAGCTCTTTGTTTAAACCTGGATGGTTTTCAAAGTTGTCTTTTATTCTTCAAACAGCTGTCTGCTAACTTTTCAGTCTACATTTTAAAAAGCAAATTAAAAAAAAAAAATGTAAGTGGGGAAAGCAGTATTAAAAATCATGTGCTGAAATACAGGTGTACCTGCAGAAGCGTTTTGGCAACACCAAAGAGCCAGTGTAGTTATTGAACTATCTGCTTCCATTGAAGGTTACTGAGCACTTGGGAATATCTGTTAAGGTATGATGTGCTTCCCTCCCTTCCCCCCCAAAAAAAAAGCTTTGCTGAATGATTGTTAGGGTCATCATTTTGGTGGGAAACTGCAGGTAGGAGACATGGGTGTACACCACACCCCTGGAGCTGTTGCACACCTCCGTCCACCAACAGGCACTTATCTATTCCCTGTCTAAATGTAGCTGATTGTGTTTTGCAGCAGCAGGTTTCCTGGTCCTGGGGCTTGAACAGGGTGTCTGCATTAAATCTGCCTTCAGCCAGTGCAATAAAACCAGGCCTCAGATGCAGGCTTGTTTTTGGAGAGGACAGATAGCTCACTGCACTTACCTTACTCTCTGCTTGAGAACAAGGTGGTTTAACTTACAGATTGGGCCTGCCACAACAGAGTCTCTGGGAAGTAGAAGGTATTATCTCTGGTGGTGGCTTCAATGGCACCTTCCTCCTCTCCGTGCTTACCAGGCCAGTGAGCAGCAACAGCAAGCATGGGCGAGCCCTTCCTTTTGTACCAGGAACCAGCTCTTGGTGGTGTGCTCAGGGGCTTGTGCAGGTGCTGCTCCATCACTATTAGCATAGTGTTAAACAGCAAACAGAAAAGCACTCCAGGTTTTTGTTGCTGGTGGGTAACTTTCAGAAAGCCCTCTAAATGCATCCCCTGTGCCAGGGGGTGCTGTTTGCCAGGGTGCAGTGTGAGGCAGAAGGGGCAGGGCTCAGCCCACGGGCTGCGTGAGACCCCCCAGAAGGCAGTTTTTCCCTGCAGTGTTGCAAAGGGGGCAGACTCGTGTTTCATTTTCCATAACAGTGGCAGAGCTGGGGTGCAGCTGATGGCTTCCTTCTGGTGACTTGTTTGAACTTTGTGCATGCCAGGGCTTCCTAACTCAGCCACCCCCAGGGGAAACCAGGACCCAGCAAGGTATGCATTTGCAGTGCCATGGTATATTTGCGCTGTATCGTACACCCCGCTATTTAGGAACATTGTGTCTAAACTCTGTCGCGTTTGTCACCATCCTAAAGTCTCTTGGGAGTTTTTTTTATTTTTCTGCTCTAATTTTCCTCTCCCTGCTTCCTCCTCCGCTGGTGGTCCTGGGCTGACGTTCTGGCCCAGGAGGAACAAGTGATCTCTGACACATCTCTGGCGCAGGCACCTCCACCCTCTCCTCCTCTCTCCTTTGTTCCTCTCAAACATAAACACACTTAACTGGCCTCTTCTCTTCTCCCTCCACCCCCCAATCTTCAAAGCGGTTAGACAAAGCAATATCCCTCCCGCAGCATGTGCCAACACGCTCCCCTGTGCGCAGAAGGAAGGCTTCAGTCAAGCAGCGGGCCCTGTCTGTACCTGGTATTTGTTTTGGTCTCATGAGCCCTGTCCTAGCTCAAGGGGGTTTGATCACCAGCACCTCTGGTTTTCTGCCTGGCAAGGTGGCAGTGGGAGGTGTACAGTGGAAAAGAGGGAGCTCTGCAGCTTCCCAGCCAGGGTGATAACAGGCTCAGGTGCTTCATCCTATGCGCTGTTGGGGGGAGAGGAAGATGGTAACCTCCTGGCACATACAAAACACCAATAATTATGTGGTTTCTGGTGGTTTGGTTTAGCTTTTAATTACAACACATAAACAGGAGGGTAGGGGTCATTCTCTGCAGCAGAGGGAGGGCTGAGCATTATGTGAGATGGGAGAGCAGAAGGCACAGAAAGGCCCCTGAAGTCCCCAGGCAGATTTGCCACTCAGCCTTCTCAGGCACTGACTAAGCAAACCCCAGCCTGAGGAGCTGCTGGTGCTGCTGGCTTTTGTGGTGCTGAGCACATCACCATCTTACTGTGCCCTCATTCCCAAAGCTTCAGCTCACATTGTATATAAAGTTCAGAAACCAAAGTAATCACTAGTCTTAATTGCAGAGATTAGGACCAGGAAAGGGAAATGGAGTCGTCTGCCAGCACTTAATCAAACATTTACTAGCTTAGCAAAGGACACGCAGGACCTTGGCAGCCCTTGCATACTGAGGTGTTTTGAGTCAGCCTTGTGACAGAGCCTGTTCCTAAAATGAGGTGCCAGAGACAGCGTGGATTGCTGTTGCCCCCCACTCCCCCACCCCAGCTGAGCCACAGCTAGCACCCTGCTTTCTGCTTAGGCTCAGCTTTGCCCAGCAGGTGGTTGAAAGTGGGGAAAGCATTTTCCTTTTTCCCCTCGCTCAGTGCTGAGGAAACTGAGGCACCGACCCCTTTTTATTTCCCCTGTGAAAGCTGTGCCTTGTGTCGGGGAGATGAGGTGGGAGCCCAGGCTCTTCTTCCTCTCTCTGTTCTTAGTCCTAGCGAGCCAGCATGGGGTGGGAAGTCTGATAGGTTAGGATTTCTGCTCTTCCCTGTGAAATGCAAACCTGGGGAACCTATTCTCCTGCCATGTGTCAGGAGGGGAAGAAGAAATAGCTGGGGAGGAGGGACGCAGCTCCTGCAGGGAAAGATATATATGTGTGCGTGTGTGTGTGTGTGTGTGTGTGTGTGTGTGAGATAAGGTCCGAGCCTTGATGTGTTAGAGCAGCAGCTTATTACCTAAGTCAATTAAGTGGTAGGGGATTATTAAATCTGAGCACCCGTGTAGGGAAGAGCCGCCCAGGGAGAACAGCATCTGATGGCAGTTGTGAATATACACACTCAAGAGCAAGACATTAGGGGTTCATGGTGAAATTTTTAAGGGGGAAAGGAGGGAGATAAAAAGCAAGCAAATAAAGTGCTCGAAATAATGGAGGAGGATGTGGATCTCTGAATCCTGCCAAGCCTGGAGTGTCTGAGGGATTGCGTACAGCTTCACCTTAGCTCTTCTACATCAGCATGAGCACCCAAGCCTGCTTCTGCCCTAGATTGTTGCTCTTTGTCCCCCAGGGTAGAGGGAAGGACATAGACCAGCCACCAAAACCTCCCAGGGTTCTGTGGGCAGCAGCATCCCTCTGTGGCAAGCGACCATGAGACCCTTTGGAGTACAATGGTCGGGTCTCAGGGTACAAGTGCTGTGCTTTGTTTCTGTTTCAGTATTCAAGTAGCAGGCTTCTGGTTGTACTGCCTCAAAATAATAAAATTCCATAATTTTTCTTGCAGTTCCAGACTGACTGAAAAGGTGGGTTTCCCAGCTGGAGGAATGCCTTGCCAAGAAATAACCTGGCTGCCCAGCTCTTGGCTTTTAAGAATTGTAGCCTGTTTGTGCTTTTAATCTTAAAAAAAAAAGCAAGCTGGTTATTTTTAACTAACACTTATTATTGTTGGGCTATAAATTTGTGGCATTCACTGACAAGTTATGAAGCTTTAAAATCATAGGTAGGCTGATCAGTTCCTCCACTGTTGCCCTGCCAAATCCTTAACCACTTCTTGGATGAGGAAGAAAAAAGATTTGCTGTAAATTACTTTTTCCCTGGAGGATATTTATACTGTAGTGGTTGTTAAAGGGATTCTCTCCATTCACCTCTAATAGGAGTGTTTTTTTATCAAACAGATACAGAAAGGACTGTGACAAGCACTTTCCATTTAGATTTTTTTTTTTTTTTAGTATTTTGAGTATTTTCTTCTCCATTTTGACTATTTTGAGTATCAGAAAGGACTTCACCCACCACCTTCCCAACATAAGCCCGTGCGTGTCTGCAGGACCGAAGCCCCTCTGTGGTGGGGGGACTGAGTCCTGGGGCGAAGAGGAAAACCCAGCACAAAATATGAGGCAGGGCTGGCAGGAGGGTGACTTTGGGTGCAGGCAGTGCTGTGCAGGCAGTGCTGGGTGCTCCCCTCCCCAGGAGCCCCAGTGGGCACCTCCATGGCACAGAATCTGCCCTGCCCTGAGGAGGGGTCTTAGGGGGCTGCAGTGCCCTTAGGGCAGCTGGATGGGCCTCCAAGGGGCAAGCAGGGAGGGAGACCATTGTTCACAGGCGCATGGCATGCCAGGAGCTGTGTGCTGCTCTGGAGAGGGCTTGTCCCTCCTGTTCCCCCCATCTCTCCCTGCCTTTATTGCAGGGCTGCAGGCAACCTGGGAAAGACTTCCACAAATCCAGTTAGTTACGAGACATGAAGGCTTCTAGCTGCTCTTCCTGACAGACCCCTCAAGCTCTTCCATTAATGGTCAGTGGATAAGGCAGAAGTTTTATCTTGATTGAGAAACACGAAGCCATTTGTTTGTGAGACAAATATTCGTTTCCTTGTCTCTCAGGCAGGAATTCAAACTATTTGATGATTATCAATAGCAGCCAAGAGCGCCACTGCTGTCTCCTTTCCTCCCTGATCCTCTGGCAGAAAGTGAATCCTCCATCACAGACCAGTTCCTGGAAAAAAAAAGTTGAGAAGGCTGAGGCATTTGGGTACATCTCCAGAGAACAGCTTTCAGCTCTCCTGTCCAGCCTGTATCAACTCACTTGATCTTCCTATGTCTTGATGCCCTACCTGCAAACAGGGATAAAAAGCACTTTCTTTATGCTCACTTTTAATCGATCCTTCCTACTTAAGCTCTGATTCAAGGATTGTCTCCTTCTGTGCCTATAAGTACCTCTCTGCAGAGCCTGGCCCCAGCTGTCCCATGCTTAGTGCCAGCCCTGCAGGTGTGCAGCAGATGGGCATCTTCTCCTGCAGCTATCTAGCACTGCTGGAGGGATGGATTCATTCCTTTCATGATCTAAACTGAAAGCAGAAAAGCTTGTAAGCTGTTCAGAGTTTCTAATAGTCACTGCCAAACTTAGAAAAATTTTTTGTAACTCTCCAGCTACAAAGCAGAGCTTCTGAACCAGATCCTTACCTTGAGTTCAGTGCCAGTGAGGTGCCTAAATTCCTCTGTGCTCTGAGGATACAGAACCCAGACTTGTGAGAAGTGCTAAACACACCACCTCACTTTTGCCATCTTCATTCATTCTTGCGTTAAGGGACAGAAGCTGAAAGAATGTCAGGTTGCTTATGGGGATGTTTGGGTCCTATTGTCTCCATCACAAGGAGGGCGAAGACACAACCTCTCATTCCGCACATACAAAACCCCAGAGTCACTCTATCCAGGGGTGGCCCTGACTCCTGTTTGCAAGAGGAGATGACAACATGAAAGCAGGCTGAAAGTAGCACAGGTGTGAGACATGGACAGGAAGTGCTGGGAGGGCAACCTGGGAGACAAGAATTGCCCTCTGCAACCTGCAGCATGCCCCATGAAATGCCCAGGAGCTGACCAATCTGCCGGGGATAGGAAGTGCCCTGCTGAGCATCCAGGCTGTGCTGCTGCCCAAAAATCCAGCCATGAAGCAAGTAGATCACTAAGGGAGAAGTGGGAGCTCATAACTGAGTTAGTCCTAATACTAATGCCAACTGTTGAGGCAGGGAAGTCTTCTAGGGATCTTCCCACCATAATTCTACAAGCCTGTCTGAACAAAGACCAGTATGCCTTGGAGCAGGAGACTCAGGAAAAGAGGCTGGGACAGCCCTAGAGGATTTGAGTCCTCCTTTGTCTGGACTCCGGACATGTTCTGAGTGTGAAGCAAGTTAACAAAGTTTTTGGACACCTTCAGTTGTGGAGATGGCCAGCAAAGGCTCTTGGAGGACTCCTCCTGAAGGTGCCGGTACTAAGCCAGAACCACCACCATCTCCCTGGCTTGCAGGGAGATCAGTAAGTTCACAGATGACACCAAATTACAGGGGAGTGTTGATTTATATGAGGATGGGGAGGCTCTACAGAGAGACTTGGATAGATTGGATCAGTGGGCCAATGTTAATGGTATGAGCTTCAACAAGGCCAAGTGCCACGTCCTGCACTTGGGCCACAACAACCCCATGCAATGCTACAGGCTTGGGGAAGTGTGGTTGGAAAGTGTCTGGTGGAAAAGGACCTGGGAGTTCTAACTGACAAGTGGCTGAATATGAGCCAGCGGTGTGCCCAGGTGGCCAGGAAAGCCAATGGCATCCTGGCTTGTATTAGAAATAGTGTGAGCAGCAGAAGTAGGGAGGTGACTGTCCCCCTGTACTCAGCACTGGTGAGGCCACTCCTTGAGTATTGTGTCCAGCTTTGGGCACCTCAATACAAGAGAGACATTGAGGTGCTGGAGTGAATGCAGAGGAGGCAACAAAGCTGGTGAAGGGCCTGGAGAATAAATCTTATGAACAGCGATTGAAGGAGCTGGGACTGTTTGAGGAAGAGGAGGCTAAGGGGAGACGTCATCACTCTCTACAACTACCTGAAAGGACATTGTGAGTTGCTGCTGGTCTCTTCTCACAGGCAATGAGCAAAAGAACAAGAGGGGATGGATTCAAGCTGCAAGACGGGAAGTTTAGACTGGACATTAGGGAAAAATTTTTCACAGAAAGAGTAGTCAGACACTGGAATAGGCTGCCCAGGGAGGTGGTTGAGTCACCATCTCTGGATGTGTTTAAGGGTCGTTTAGATGTGGTTTTGAGGGATATGGTTTAGGGGTGAACTTTGTGGAGTAGGGTTAATGCTTGGACTTGATGATCCCAAGGGTCTTTTCTAACCTGAATGATACTATGATACTAAGAAGGGTAACATCTAGTGTGGAGTGGTGGCTGGGCTAGATGCTGAGGTTTAAAACCATAATCTGGTGCAAAAAAAAAGTCATCACTGTAAGAGAAAATAATTCAGTGGCACTTCTGGCTAGTTCCAGTTCCCTCTGCAGAAAGGGATTAATGCTGTGCACAAGACAGCCTTAAGCATAGAAGTGGTTTACCTCTAGCAGGTATTTTTTTCTTTTCTGATAAAGCATATTTGACTCATCTAGACTTCACTTCAAATTCATCAGAGTGTTTAATCAAGAAGGTGAGAAAGGAGGATGGACCAGGAAAAGGGACAAGGTTTGACTGACATTTTCAGTGGGAAACATTTCAGCAATGCATGTCGGCACACAGGGTTTCATTTCGCTTTACTTTTGAAGGACTTCAAAAAAATCGAGAGATCAAACCAAAACACTGCACTTTGGGGAGGAAAACATTTAAGGGAGGCCTTTGGTTCCATCGGGAAAACAAAATAAAAACAAAACCCCTGTGGATCAACCAGAAATTATTTTCTTCTTCAGCTACTCATGTTTGCTAGGGAAATGAGAAATTAATATTGCCCCATAAGGGGTGAGAAGAGTCCCAAGGCCTCACCAGCCCTGAGTCAGCCACTGTGCAAAGGCAAGAAGCCACAGCTGCCATCTCAGTGGCACACACGGGCCCTTGCAACAGTGTCCCCTTAGCTCTGCCCTTGTTGCCCGCTGCCTGCATCCACCTTCCTCCTGAAGCAGGGGAAGGCCTGGCCTTCATGGCACTGCTGGAGATGAAAAGCTGGCTTCAGTTTGTTTTGTGTTCAACCCACCTTTCACAATGCCCGGCAGACCCACCTCCCCCCTCTCCATCTTTGGTGACTCAGCCAAAGAATTTTAATCTCCGTGGTCTGTCTGTAGTTGTAAAATATAATACCAATAGAGTTGGGCTTGTTTATCCTGAAGCCATGAAACTGTTGTCAGAAGAAATTGATACACACTACTGAAGGGAAAAAAAAGTGGTGCTGCTGGGGAGGATTTGGCTCAAAACGGCACTTCAAATGGAAATTTCCCTGTTTGAAGTGGATGCGTTTTTCATCTCTATGCCTTTCATTTCTTTTACACTGCATGAGCACGGACTTGCAGGGTCTGTTTGCAGGAGGATTAGCTCCTCTTGTCTGCAGAAGGTTTCCACCACCTCACTACTCAGGGGAGCCCTGGGGAAATGGTGGCTTGGGGTGGAGGGGCTCATGCAACCCAGCTTGGGAAGCGCCACCTCAGCCCTGCTCTCCTGCCCCACATCTGCAAGCCAGGAGCCCTCCACATCTGACTGGCACTGGGCACAGGGAATCTGCCCACATAAACACCAAGCATATCCCAGGCACTCCAGATCAAATCACAAGGTCTTCCCCTTCCTTCAAAGACATCTGAAGCCTAAAAGAAGCAGATCAAACATGTAAATTTGAACTGAGATTAATTATACATTTGCAACTGGAGGGAAAAAAAAACAAACTACCATTAAGGTTTGTCTGCATTAATTATGCCCATAGGGGTATCTCTTTGTCTTTGCATGTGATGATACTTCATGAGATGCAGGGGCTGGTTCCACCAGGTCTCTAGAAAAGCCTTAAAGGCGTCGGAAACTCTGCAAATGTGTTTCAGCAGGAAGCAGACATGGAGAAGGGAAGTGTCGGCACTGCTTCCTTGGAGCACTGGAGCAGCCTTTGTTGAGTGGCTGGAGGCTACTTCTCAGCTCCCGGATTTCAAACAGGTATAATTATCACTTGGATAGGGTTCAGGACTCGGAGGGAGCTGCCAGATCTTTCTTGAGGGGGTGAGTCTGTCCCACTGAATCTAGGATAAAAAAAAACAAGACAGAAAGGAGTGCTATGATTTAACCATGTAGGTGTTGTCTCACATCCATAGTGTGCCAGGTAGAATATACTCTTAGTGCTGTCCGATAGCACGGCTTATACATGCCTTTCATTTGGAGCATCTGTGTTGTGATATTTTTGCATATATGACATGGATGAAATGAAGAGGTACTGGAAATTTCTCTATAAAATCTATTCTCCAAAGAGCTGCATCCCAAAGAGTCTCAGAAAAAAACCCCAGCATCTGTCCTTCCAGGGATCTACTGATTCGACAAAGTTTTGATTATTTTTTTACTCTGCCTTCTTGGGAAGAAAACCAACCCTGAGGCTATGAATGTGCTCTTCACTTTCCCAGTAGGCCCACATTAATGAAACCTTGAGATCTCTTCCCAACATGTCAGCAGGCATCTCCTTTAACTCAGTCTAAACTCTTTTGTCCAGTCATTCCTGTCCAGCTGCTTGCTGCAAATGCCTGCTCTGCAGGATGCCACACTGGCTGTGTTGCTCTCACCTAATCCTTGCTCTGCATGACCAACTCCTGCCCAGCCACAGCTTCTGATACCCATCACTCCACATATGCAATAACTTTATTAGGTGTTGCAGTGATTACTAGGTGATAATGCTACCTAAACTGTAACTTTTTTCACCAAAGATGCAAATGTGAAATGTGCTCTTTAAGACAATGTCTTCAGTAAAATTCCAGTAAAGCCTGCAGAAAATAATCAATGCTAAAAATTTTTTATCAAAACTAAACTTTAAAGCATTCAAACAGAACATTTTTCTCAATCACAAAGAGAACATATTTCATTTGTGTCTGAAAACACTGACCACCCCTACTATAGAGTAATTCAGACATTGTGTGGTGATGGCACTGCTGCTGTTTTTCTTGCCCTTTCAACACAAGCTCCCCCAATACACAGAATTACACAGAATTACACAGAATTATCATAGAGGCTGGAACAGACCTTTGAGATCATCAAGTCCAGCCTAAGACCTGA